>JABSMS010021876.1:0-11039 GCA_018902275.1 Aleiodes sp. PSUC_FEM 10030003
TCATTTATGAGATTACTCTCATGAGATTTATTCATCTTCTCTAATAACTTACTATATTAATTGTATATAATAAATAAATTTATCGATATATTCACAACATGTATAATTGTTAGTTCTGAAAGGACAAGCCCTGCCATACGCGCGTGAAGCGCGCGTCTCAGCCTAGTTCAATTAAATTTTTTGCGCTCAATCACAATCTCTCTCGGATGAAGGGACGTAGCAGGAATAATGAATAGGAAGATTTTGTGAAACAATGAGGTTTAAAAGGATTTATCAAGAAAGCTTTCTCGTAATCTCTAAAATGTTCTTGAAAAATGTCCGACGACACATATTGATGATCTCACTCATTTCGGAGACATTGAAGGAATAATCCGCATGATATCTTGAATTATCTCCTCGCACCATTTCACAAGGAATTATTATTCCTAAATTAATTAAACGGGAATTAGTTAAACTTTTTTCATAAATAAATAAAATAGTACTTTTGCAGTTCTACACACACAGTGAAGCCAACAATTAAACAGCTTTCACAATCCAAACAATCAACAGTAGATTTAAACGATGTGAAACATCATTCAAGTTTCTATAAAGATTGGTGGATATTAGATGGACCAGTGGCAGGATTGCATTCAATGAATGAACTGAGAGTCCCATTCGTAAAAGATGGCCTTGTTAATGCAGGACGGAAAAGTGTAAGTCCTAAACATCCACTCGAAGGATTCAAAATTTTAGAAATTGGTTGTGGTGGTGGGATCTTAACTGAACCTTTGGCAAGAATGGGTGCTACGGTAATAGGAATTGACATGTCCAAAGAGTTAATTGAAACAGCTCAAAAGCATGCTACATTGGACCCAACTCTCTCAGAACGATTGACCTATGTGAATACTTCAATTGAGGATTATGTTGATATTAATGCTGGTGTTTATGATGCAGTTATTGCTTCGGAAACTATAGAACACGTTCTCAATCAGGAGTTCTTTTTGAAGGTAAGAAAATTACTGTTAAAGGAAAAAGGTCGTAGATTTTTTCAAGTGAATTTGTGAAAAAAAGGTTGAAAAACTACCAAAAATATCAACAAAATTGAAAGAAATGAAATAAAAAAATAAAAATTTATCGACTTAATTATAAAAAACAAACGTCTTCAGATAAAAAAATTAGAACTATGTAGTTCACGTTAATTCCAATTATTGGACATCTATTATTCTGGATTTAAATTTTGGAGATTGTCAAGAAAACTAATAATAATCTTCAACTCAACAGTGTTGCAGAGATTCTCTAAAACCTGGAGGTTCAATATTCGTAACAACGTGGAACCGAACATTTGCATCTTATATTACTGCAATATTATGCGCTGAGAAGCTATTAAGAATCATTCCTCATGGAACTCATCAATGGGAACAGTTTATTACACCTCAAGAAACTCAACGTGTGCTTGAAAAATGTAAAATTATCCGTTAATACTAGCCAGTTTGAATGAAAACGCCAGAAATTTATATTAAACTGTCTTTGAATGGAATTCCAGATGGATTCAGAACGCAATTGCTGCGCGGAGTGAGTTTCAACCCAATAAATTACCGATGGTCCTGGACAAATTCTCAATCAATCTACTACGCACTCCACATGATTAGAAATGAAGATGTTAAATAATGTCACAGTTATTCATCATCCAAATAAATTGGATTGTGGTTCTTTCTAACAGAAATTTACTTTGTTTATCGATATTTTGACGTGAGTACGTCTTCCTTCAGGCTTTCAATAAACTAAATGATACAAAAATGCTGAATCTTTGTTTTAATTCTAATAGGCTCATCATTAATCTTAGAACCAGTATAAGGACATCAATTGATAGGGTAAGAATGGAAGTTTAGGGCAAAACGTCCGAAATTTGAAATCCAAAATTTGCGAAAAATTTTCAGCAGGTGGACGCAAATTTCGGTAAGGTTTCGGTGTAAATCTGTGGAAAAATGTGTTTTCCTTTTCACCGAAGCTTTGAACATTTCTGCGGAATCGAAGTTGAACAGAAGAATCCGTCCTATCATATAAAATGAGAATGACTCGAATGCGTAACTCCTAATGTGTACATAACATGTATCGTTGTCTTTTTCTTGCATTAGATTCGAATATCTCATTTCAAGATTCCAATGTTTTTTAATGCAGAAAATTAGGAAACATAGTAATATTACAGCGTGAGCTAGAGTCGATTCTATCCGACCAGGGTTTGCGGTTATTATCGTATCATAGATCGGAAAAATTATAGTAATATGAAAAGAAACATCGAAGAATAGAAAATAATCTCAACAATATTTTATCCGGCCTTGGAGATATTTCATAAATAATTTTCATCGGCCTTTTTGGTCACTGCTATATTTTTTCATTTCTTTTTGGTATCTACATGACCAGTCAATGCTGTCTTATAGGATGTTGGATCGTTTTGGCTGCGAATATGTTCCTCTAATATTTTCGGAAGAAATCTTCGTATTTGGCCTATATAACGCCGCTGTCTTTCCACACCATATGCCAATGTAATTATCAATACGTATCAACTAATAATTCCCCTCAAAAATACATTTTTGACATTTTTACTGATGATGAAAATCAACTGCTTGATTCTTTCCTATTCTTTTTGAAAATGAAAATTATTTGCGAGAATTTTAAATTTTTAGATCTATTAATTTGGTCAATTACTCAGATTTCACCATGAAATTTCGCCTGATCTTTTCCATTTAATATTGATCGAAATGAAATCCCTATTGTCTGTCAACAAATGAATTATGTTAGAGTATTCTCTTTTTATGAATTTTATTTGATTATTTTTTTTATTTTTTTAATAAAAAATGGAAGAAAACGACGTTCTGACGTGATAATTGCACTAATATATTTCACTAATATTCAGAATTTTCTTATTGCGCAATTATATATATTCTATTAAGTAAGGATATATAATAATACCAATACACGACGATAGATGTACAATAGTACCGACTTCATGGCTGATAACTACAATTTAACTGCGAACATTTATTTCTCGGGTGAAACTATCGAATTTTATAACAAAGCGCAATATATTGTGGTCAAAAGTGAGAAGAGTCCGAGAATTCCCCGCCAATTCTGTTTTTGCGTGTACATTTCAATGATGAACAGATGGTATATATTCAAGTCACATGTCCACATTTAATTAGGCTTTGAACTGTTCAATGATAATTCACCATCTTTCATGTAGTTACTTTGGAAATGCATGAAAAAATTTTTATAGTCGATCGCAAATATTCTGAGTGAAATAAATCCAGCATATCCTTCAGCACCCTTATGAAAAATTCCAATTCCACCTAATGCTGATGGAGGCTGAGTTGCAATTGGGACACCATCGAAAAAGGGTAGGGTTGACTGTCCAAAATCATCACTTAATGTTGATCGTTGCAATGAAACATAGTTCATGTTTGCCTCACTCGGCGTATGACGCGACTTTGTGTAAATAGAACTTACTGCCTTGAATACCACATTTTTCCTGTCAATAAGATAAGGATGAAAAATTATTCATTCCATGCAGGAAACAGTTGATGAGCGAAAGAAAATTCATCGGTTGTTAATTCGATCGGTTACTGAATATGAAGATGATTATAATTTTATCAAATTTGATGAATTCAAGTTGCTTCGCTCGTAAACATGTTTGAGCGAATATATCGTGCTTAGGGGAAGGTGGGATAAAATGGACACACCCCAGTTTTAATGTTATATATTATGAAAATTGCAAGAAATCGAGGGAAATATCAAAGGTAGGTTCATTTTGATCGTTCCATTGGAGAGCTGAGAAAATTTCAAGTGGAAAACATGTGTAAAAATTAATTTTTACGATATTTTAGAAAATTTGAGTTTTCTGGTCATGATTTGAAGGGGTCCCCCTTTCCAAAATCTAAAAAAAACATTTTTTTGGAAATATCTCAGGTTCTAATGGTCGTAGCGCAAAAACTTAAAAACCAGCTGAAAGGTGAGCTCATTTTCCATCGATTTAGGTAGTTCCAAATTTTTTAAATCGATTTTTCAAGTAGATATGGAGCGAAAACTGATTTTCAGAAAATGACCTATGAAAAATTAAAAAATCGATAAAAAAATTTGAACTACGTAAATCGATGGGAAATGAGTTCACCTTTCAGCTGGTTTTCGAGTTTTTGCGCTACGACTAATAGAACCGGAAATATCCCCAAAAAAGTGATTTTTCTCCATTCTCGGAAGGGGGACTGTAGGGAATTTTATTACTCGGAGAATTCGAAATTAATGAATGTTATTAATTAATTCCTTACAATTATAATTCATTTACAAACAACTATATATAATTACAAGACACTTTGTTTCGGCCGGATTATAATGATTTTATTAGTCCCGGATGGACTTCTCTGTTTTGTTTTGGTTTGACGTTTCCTCTCTAATTCTCGAATTTCGACTGAATTACTGCAGGGCCCTTTCAAGTCTTGGCCAAAAACTCGAATTTTCAAAGAAATAAAAAAAATTAATTATGACACATGTATTTTTACTAAAATTTCCTCAGCTTTCCAATGGAATCATCAGAAAATCTCTATCTCGAACGGTTGAATTTGAGTGTCCATTTTACCCCACCTTCCCCTACTAATGATCAGTAAATCAGTCAATTATACGTTTCCTACCCTGTAGAGCTGTTCGATACTTGACTGGAAAAGACGGATTTACTGCCGGAATGTAACATGCCACTTTCATGATCGAATGGAACTCCAAATATTTCAATGGCAAACCCTCTTATTTTTCCTCTTTTTACTGCGTTAAACTTGATTCCTGTAATTTTGTTTTATTCAAAATTGATTTATTATATACATATTCTAAAATTTTATAGAAATACATTATAGATACCTGTTAAAACATGGTCCGATGGTAAGCGTAGATCATCCAAAAAAAATACTCGATAGGTTTTGTCGATCGCACGGACGTGAGAAGATGCTATATCGCTTGGAAGACGTATCCATCCTTCTGAGAATTGCGAAATGGAACCGTGAGCACCCAGTTTTCCCGTTTTTGGTTGAATATATAGAATACGATTCTTACGAATGAATCGTAAGCCAGTGATGACCCTTCAAGCAAGTTATGGATTAATCATTCACTGATAAAAGTATGGTGGCTTAAAATTTCTTCACTATAATTCTCAAACTCACATGTTAAATGCAACTTTGCTCTGCATAAGTAAAACGCTGATTTTATTCTGACTGCTATAACAGTTGCAGGCACAAGCAGCAAACACGTAATTCGTACCCGTTCCATCTTCAATGAAATGACTATTGGTTTTCGGACATTCGAAATTTCTCCCAAGTGAACCTAATTCCGTTGAGTTCAAATACTGAAATTTGTAGGGACCGCTGTCCTATTTCAATTTAAGTTTCGAATTACTTCTTCTCTTATGAAATAATTGTTTTGTTCATCAATAGACGAAACTTTTCGTACCAATACACAAGCTTTAATTGCACCCAAGTAAGCACATTCATCAAGAGTATGTGAGCAGGCACTTCGTAAATCGTACAAAGTGATCCCGCATCGGTTCTCGGTCTCAGAGATTAGACGATTGCAGCTGCTATACTTACAAATGCCCCAATGATAACGGAAAATTGTTGCCTGGAATGTCCCTTCTAGTTCATAAAAGTTTTTATCTGTAAATTTTCAGTAAATGAGACCACATCTCTATACACACAATGAATTTCACATTGTTTTATTCCAATTTGTATATGGCGACAGAGTTTTGCGTTACATGCATTTAACCCGATAAGTTTATACATATCAAATCTATTAGAAGTATGTTTCATCACAAGAGTGCTTAGAATATATCCTAGTTGAGAAAAATTGATACAAGTAGAGAATGATATTTTTTGAAAGAGAGCTCATGGTCCTATGTAATGCAGATTGGAATTATTACAGACACTAACGGGAATTCGTACTAATTTTTGGGTCTCATGAAACTCAATTTGCTGAATCGACATATCTCTTAGCGGAAAAATTATCCTTTCACCATACGAGACGCCTCAGAACAGCAAGTAATAGATTGGAAATTACAAACTTAGCGGACCTCATAGTTGACATGCGGCCTACAGTGCACCCGATTGAAAATATTTACGTAAAATCTTTTCGCAAAATTTCTACGTAAATGTTTACGCAAAGGTTTGGAACCTTCTTTTACGTAAAAGTTTTACACAAAACTATGTAAACATTTACGTAGAAACTTTACGTAAAGATTTTACGTAAATATTTTTAACCGGGCAGGAATCCCATATGAAAAAACTATATATTGCAAAACATATAATTTTAATATATAGTCAATATGAGACGATAAATGGCAAGGAAAATATCTATATGTCTCTATATATGTTTAATGATATATGAGTATTTATATTTACATAGTATATTATTATATGTATCTATGTAATATAAAACATTTATACTGTCAATATTTTTCGAATACTGTACACATATAGGTATGTTTAGGTAACGATGGGATATCATTTTGTATGGTTCAAAAATCCATTATAAGTCATATAAAATTGATATCTCGTTTTTTTGGTAATTTTTCAGCTTTTTTCCTAGAAATTTTTCTTATTATTGTATTATATGATATATATCATATAATGGATTCTTTAAGGTCTTGGAGATATTCAAACAACAAAAAATTCCAAATTACACTATGGGCATGAATTTTTCTATATACCTCAAAATATACTTCCAATTTATTGAGGGATATATTTTGCAGTCTATTATGAGCAATATATTGCTTTTTGATATGGGAAATTTCAACGGATTATCATTCGCAATTGCCGGTTAGCTCCAGCCTCATAATTATAGCTGAGAAAATATAGATACCTCGGTTCCAAATACCATTGTCAGGGTCACAAGCTCTCAGATAGATTGGGTCGACTATGTATAAATTCTCCGCAAAAATATTCACATACACTGAAAACCGCTTCTCAAACATTTCTCTTGCGATCGAATTTATTGCTGCCCATCCTATATTTATAAGAAAATAGTTAAATAGAGGACTATGTTGATGCAAAAAGTAGGAAGTATCGGAACACTGATAAGGTGATATTCTTGATATTTTCAATGATAGTTTACCAGGGTTCCGTGAATATCGATACATATTTGCAAAAGCTAATATGGTATTGGCTTTCAATTCAGCTATCATTACTCTTCTGAACAAACGAAATAAGGCAGTTGAAATGATCTGTGAACCATTACACATCTGTGTAAGTTGAGCCTATGAAAGAAACATCACATGTTTTTTTTTAGGTCCGCTTTTAGGTTTTCGAATAGAAATCCAATAGTGAGTGAGAAGATTCAACAAATATCTTAAAAAAGATTCAATGGAAATTGATTAATTTTAGAACAATCAATCGGAAGATCGATTCAATTTCTGATGAGAAACTTCCTTAATTAATCTCGCTGAAAATTTTTCAATGCATTTTTTTCCATCACATCACTACTGAATTCACATGGAAGAAGAGAAATATTTCTGTACGATAATTTTTCTCTACGATTCTTACCGCTGCACAACTAGAAATTGCATGTAGCAGATTCTGATGTCCTGGCAAAAGTGCATTCTTTTCAATCACATTTTTCCGTACGTTTGCGATTTCTCCCTCAACATCCACCATTACGGTATCCATAAACTGTTGAAATTTTCTACTGGAAGTACACTTGCTTCCATTCTTATATAGATAAAGTTCTTCATAAGATTTATCAATATTGATGATAGATAGTTGAATCGTCTCCAGGTAACGGTCTATCGATATGTTGTTCATTAACAACTCAAACTTCCCTAAATCCACAACTTTTTCCGTTTCATTCAAATGCTGATAGATCACATCCAGCTGAGTGTTGATTTCCCGATTTTTTCTGTTGTTACTAGTGAACAATTTATCGATTGTATAAGGACTTCTAGGTCCGATTTCATTTAACTTCGAGTACAATCTAAATATTTCTACGCCTGAAATTTCGAACGTTTGCAAGATTATGGTTACATGTCCATTGTTTTGGCGATACTTTCCAGTTGAATAGTAAAGATCAGTTTCCAAAATTACGTTATTTTTCAAATATCTCTCAAACTACCCATGTAGGCTGAGCTAATAATAGATAGATATGTTCCAAACGAAGCAACTTTTAGTGCGATATCTCATTGCCAATATTGGCTCCACAATATAGTGCTAATAATGAGGTTCAATATTCAATATTGGCCAATTTGTGGCCTAAGTCCGTTGCCAATTGCCAGAAGCTGATGCTAATAATCGACGTTTTTCTTTATTGAGCGTGAGTTGTGACGGATTCGTCGAGATTCATCTGTTCGAATACGAAGATCTCATTTCGAAACTGCTCATTTTGGAGATATTCGCAAAATAATCCGTATAAATTTTTTTCCACTTATCTCTGAATTATCAAATCGAAATTATTGTGTATTGATTAATTGATTACCTGTATTGTACATGTCGTCAAAGAGACACGTTGAACTACGTATATAGATGACAAGGAGTAGAATGAGTCCCCATTTAAGCATTTTGTTCCTAACATCAAATTTGAAAAGAAATTATAGACGACGGATATCTAAGGGTGTGATAGCGTTACGCGTTTAATGTACTGTGCAACCTCTCTATTTGCATATCATCTATTGTGAGAAGTCAATTACCGAGGCACCCGTTAGTTTACAGGAAGACAAATCTACACTTGTATTTGTTTCATTCACCATTTCACAGGTAAAAATAGGAGCTAGCATGAGAACAGCTTGGGTACTCTTTTTTCAAATGAAGAGACTCATAGTCCATTTGTTATAATCAGAGAGGAAGAGTTCATCCTCAACTTTTGAACTTATACTTCTTTAGGTGCAGTCGGGAAAAATGATGAGTGAAATTTTACGATGCAACGGAATAGACGCGCACACGGCTTCACGATTTTAAGGATGTATGATCAAGGGCGTGGTGAAACTGTGAATTTCAATGGGTGGCGATAGGCTCGAACGGTTGCCGGGTGAGCTGAACTGAATGGCGAGAAATGAATGATTAGATGAAGTAATTCGAATTTCAATTCTATTTTTCTTTTTCGCAAAAATCGCGTTTTTCCCTTCAAAGTGTTCTCAAAAAGTGATAAATTAAAATTTCTAAAAATCCTCCCAGCATTACCTGCGGAAAGCGATTATCTAACGGAATGACTTTGATTTTTTGATTTCAGACGATGCAGCGAGTTATGAGGGGCATCGCAATTCTACTTTTTTTCGAGACGCTTCCGAATAATTGATGCAATTGCTGTATTTTTCAATATTTCTTCATGAAAATTCTACACAATATTCTTTGAATGTTATACTTTAACGTACCCTTGGTTTAAATGAATAGATTTCAACTGCTTCTCTTTTCCTTATTGTAGTCACTAAGCAAATAGCGGTGATTTGCGATAAGAATTTCTATTCCAGTCAAAATTCAATTTTTGAGATAAGATATTTATGATAAAAATTGCCTAAAAATAAAGTTGTGAATCGTTGTAGAAGAGAAGGTGAATTTTTCATATTTCTAATTATTTCAAATTTGAGCTCTAAATTTTCATCTTCAACTGAATTCGCTCATCATATAATTCCACTTTAATTCACCCTCGAGAAGAAAAGTCAAGGAAAAAAAAACATTTCCGAAGATGTCGGCAGTTTTGAAGTTAGTTTAGTGCTCAGCATGATAAATTCTTGGATCCGACGAATAAATCTTCTTGATCAACGAACGCTCATTGAATATGGTCTCCGAAATTTTTCTTGCAAAAAAAATAATTCTTCCTTTAAAAGATTCGGTTCAATTAACAACACAATAGACGCTTACAATTTGCTCGCATACCGAGTTGTACAACATACAACAACATCGAATTCTTAGAGGAATGCAATTTGCGAGAGTAAAACTTGCAAGAGTTAACATAAAAAAAATGCTCTGTGACTCCCAAAAAAGTTAGGATGGATTTGTCCTACTATCTATGCAAGAAGAACGTTCAAAGCGATCAATTTCAGGAGCGTCACGTATGGAAATTTCTATAAGAAATAATTTTTTCCATATGAAATTGGAACCTTCCTCGTAAGAATGGTTCCAATCGTTCATATAAAAAAATTATTTCTTCTAGAAATTTCTATATGCGGTCATTTAAAAAAAATAGATGATTAATCATTTCTTCATTCTCATGATAGTTCAATAAGACATTCTTCGTGACGATTATGTAATTTAAAATATTAATCACAAAAAATTAAATGCAAACGAAAAAAATATCGTTGCATTAGAGTGAATCGTTCACATTCCCTATAGTTTTCCGCCGCTTATACTGTAATTAATGAATATTTTCAATAGTTTGTGGATATTTGTAACCACGGGTAAGCAGTTATTCAGCATCTTCAGTATGTAAATAGTAGGTGAAAATTCATAATTTCAAATTGCTTACCTGTATTGAAACAGAAAATTATGAAATCTTACATTCAATGTTCTATCCTTTTGAATTTAAGATACGACCAACTGGTTCTAATGACTTTCCCAACGGGCGGGAATAACTCACATCCGTTATAGCACAACTCTTCGAATACTTTCGCTAATGATGATGCTCGGCTAATTGTCCCAGGTGTAATGAATACGCAGAGAAAGAGGTGGTGTATAAATTCTGTGCCATAACGTAGATTACTACTATCTTCCGGTGGCAGTGAAGCAATCTGACTGAAGGGGGCCGAGCTGCAATTAATAGAAATGAATTCAAAAGATAATATTAATGTATTCAGTTAAAGGTCGACCATCATAATAAATGCAGGAATCAAAACCAAGCGAGCTTCATATTAATTCCATGAATTAAAATAATCATATCACATAAAATGAATTCACGAATTGAATTTATGTGAAGAATCATTCGAATTTTCTGAATTAAAATGATGCTGCGGTATAATGGAAATTCTGAATTTCGATGATACCCTATAGTCATTTTAATTGCAGATAAATTGTCATTTTCGAAATCGAGTGAATTTTTATTATGTCCAGAGA
>JABSMS010021887.1:0-11037 GCA_018902275.1 Aleiodes sp. PSUC_FEM 10030003
TGAAAAATCGTAATAAATTTTTTCATATTCAGAAAGTTTCAACAATCTTCATTATTTATTTATAAAAAGGAAATGTTTAAAAAAAAGTTATATATTGCAAAATGTCATTTGAGTAATGCTGACTATCTATGAATTTTTTTTTTCAAATTCCGACGTCATTCGACTATTGAAAATCTAAAAATTTCGATGTGCTCAGTAAGAAACTTAATGGTACTTGGATTACCTCAAATCGAATTAAAACTAAAGTAAAAAATTCTACTGAAGATTTTATCCTCTCCAATACATTGCGACCTCTCATCGCGTTTTGTAAAAAAAAATCCACATAAACTTGACGTGAACTTTCGAAAGTTCTCCGAGTTGTATTGGTCAACATTTCGAGATGAAAAAGTATTGAACAAGAGCGGTTAACCTCGGTTCAGGAGTCTCGCTCCTCGCGTGTCTCATGCACTTGAAAAAACATTGAGAAACATAAAAATATCGACCTTCAGAACAAACAGCGTGGAACATGCATCTCAAGTCTCTTCGAAACTTGATTCTTTTTATTTCCCAACTTCGTCTTCTAACTTTCTGTTTTTTTCTCCGTAGAACTGTTGCTATCCTTCTAGTGATTCCGAGGATTTAATAATCATTACGTAATTCCGAGAAACATGGAAGACAGAATCGCGGAGAATTCCCGGTTTGAGAGGAGCGAATTTTTAGAAAGCTCGATCGCGTTAGATTTTTTTTTTAATTATTAATGAGTAAACTCTTTTGGATTACTTACATAAATCTATATATTTGTATAAAAAGAGATATCATAGTGTTGACTCCTTTTGGAATCGCTCCGTGATATCGACGTCCTAGAGTCAAAAGGGCGTAAGTGCCATTTTTTTAAAATCCACAAAAATTGAAACTACATTCATTTTTTCATAAAAATACTAACTTACGCCCTTTTATCATTCAATACGAAAAAAGGCACTTACGCCCTTATGATTCTAGGCCGACGATATGTTTGAAGATTGGAAGAAAATTTAGTACAATGACGAATTTAAAAATTCTACAGTTAATTATTTAAATAATAAAGAATGAGGATTAATATGCACCAACAAAAAAAAAATATTGAAACTAGTAATTTTGTTATCCTTCCAAAAGTGACGTATTTCCTGCAAATAAATCTGCATTGTTGAAAAATAAAATTTTTCGATGCAAGTGAAAATTTGATTGTTTCACGCATTTTATGTCGCAACAAAAATCATTTACTGAATCCGAGTATTTTTTTTCAGTGTACTGCATTGCACAACGTTATTGAATTGTCTTTCATCCACAGGACCTCTTTGTAAAACTAATAATTCCGTTTATAGAGCATGCAATTAACTGGATTCACCTGAGTTAATACCGCCTGTGCATTAATTAAGCCCACGCTCAATATTGAAAGAGAGGAATAAAAAGTACACAAGAAAAAACTTCGTAACAATTCTCTGGGGAATAGAAAAAAGTGGATAATTGATTTCCAAGGTTTTAAACACCGATTGAACGATTCAATGTTCCATTATGCAAGTTTTGTAGTTGAAAATCCTTGCACTTTAGACGCGGTTGTAATTATTGATTATCTTTTGTCGATCATCGATCATCTTCCATGAGAATTTTGCCCCTCGTACGGTGACGACACGAGAAGAAACCGCGGTTTGTCTTCAAGGACGCAATCGATGGGAGTAAATTGAGAAATCGGTAATTGGACTTCGGCTGAATATTTAGTCACAATTGATGGTGTTCTATGTCGGTAATATTGACGGGGAAATTATGAAAGGGTGCGCCTAGAGAAATATATCGCGCTAAGTAGAAAAAGGTCGTATGCGCCATTTTTAAATCGGAAATTCGAGTTAAAGGAAAAATGTCTTTGGAAAATTAAAAAAAAAATTGATTTAATTGTTTATGAATTATTCATGAAAAAATATGACAATGTCCAAAAAAAACCATTTTCGAATTTTTTCATGAATTTTCTTTACAAAGTCGACCTTTCAAATTTTTTTAAATTTTTAGAATATCTTCTTGTGACTCGAAATGGAAAATTAATTTTTAACGCTGAAATATTTAAAAAAAAAATCATTGGAAAATTCCCGGTAATCTTGGGTCTCATTAGGCTCGAATGTTTAGCGGTCACCGTTCAAAAAGATTTAAAGAAAAAACATCGGTAAAATCAATCGCAGAATATCATTTTCCAACGGAAAATTTCCATTCGTTTCAATGAAAATAATCAAATCGAAAAAACATGAACTATGTTTTCTAAAAAAATCTCGGGAATCCAAAGCTTTAGAAAATGAGCTCAACAGAGAATTCACATCGCTGTGAATTTCAACGTTCAACAAATGGAGCGTGTCAAGTGATTTACCGAAGCATTAACCAACGAGCCCCATGCATCTTTCACGAGCTCTTTTGCCCCTGGACTCCATTGTAAAAAAAATTCTCCGTACTTTAAAGCAGAAAAATATCAGTTCAAGTGAAGTGAAATGAAATATCCAAAGTTACGAAGAATTAATTAGAATATGAAATAACAAATTTCTACTTTAAATTCATTACTCTTTTATTTCACCGCTCAGAAATAATTTTTCATGCAAAATCTGAATGTTGCAGTAAGAATATCTGCGGAAACGTGAAAAAACGCTATTTTGTATTCTCTCACAATTGCGCTGGAGCAAGAACTCAGTCAATCTTTTATTCATGAAAAACCGCGTAAAAACAAGAACTCACGAAAGATCACTAAATTTTCTCGACAACATTAAAACGTAATAAAAATGCGAAACCAAAAAAAAATTATTAAAAAATTACATTTTGTTGTACATAATTTTGTTTTGAAAACTAATAAAATTTTGAAATTATTCCGAATTTTTTTTGCACAGAATAAGAAAAAAAGTTTTTTCAAAATGTCAAAAATTGAATTTTTACAAATTCTGATAATTCAATTTTTTTTAATTTTGGAAATTTCGTTATTTACATAATTTTCATTCTAAAATATTTATTATCTTCCTAGTATTAAAATTCAAAAAATTCTATCTTGTATTTTTTTAAAAGACTCCATTTTGCCCCATCTTCTTTCCATTGTCATGTATTCGAAACGGGTGAAATTCACGCTGTCGCAGGGATTCGAACCAATTGGAATTGCATTCATCACTAGCTCATCCTACACACAATACCCCGAATTCCAAAGAGCATAAGCGAACTCGAACATATCTATGTAAATCAACCGATACATCCATCAGATCGATACGCTTACAATCATCCGTACACTCAATCCCTCTGATATTTCGTCGTAATACAGAATTGTTAACAATGCGGTGCCCGGTTAATTGTTGCTTAATCCAAATAACTATCGGGGAATTTTCGCGAAAAAACATTGTTGAACCGTCATTGCGTAATCCATTGCGATAAAGTCCATCCTGACGTGCATAATTGATCGTTTACTAATCCTGGTTTTTTGCCCTGTAATTCCTTCGTTCTCAAGTATCACTTCTGTTATTTTGTAAGAAAAAAATCGACTTAGAATCGTCGAGGTAATTACACCTTGTTCTTCTCGGACTCGCTCATCTTTCAACCTTGATCTCCATGATATTTCTATTTTCTTGTTTTTATTCATATTCATCATGTTTTCCTCGTGAAAATGTGAAACTGTTAGTCACGTAGGATTTACTGGAGAATTAGTTTTTATTTCCATACAATTAATCTCTTATTTTTTTGGTGCTGTATCGAAGATAATATTTTTTTACATTTTCCTGAATTTTTTCATAATTTTTGTCTTTGTAGTTTATGAGATTTGAATCATCCAAGGGACTACAGCGGAAACAACAATATTTTAACTGCATAATAGTAAAAAAAAATTTAATTCCTCGTGTAGTTATTGAGAAATTTTAATTAGGAGTTAGTCGTAACTGTTTGTCTCTCACAGAAGTCACAGGAGGTTCAAATTATATTCATTTATTTTTATTCCTTTTATTTTCTTTTTTTTATAAAAATGCTATTGTTTTTTTGTTATTTTTTTTCTATTTCCATAAAACAAATGATTTTGTAATTAATGCAAAGTTCATTTTAAGCATTATGATTTAATTATATCTATGTATTTTTCAAACTATAATTTGTTACTGTATAAAATTCTTGATCGGCTACTTGGGCATTTCCCAGTAAGCAAAAATAAAAATAAAAAAATAAAAATCTATCTATCTATCGATCTCTCTTTTTTTCAATCTTCGCGCTGAAATTATCTGATGGATCAGATGTGGGCAGCAAAGAGACGTTCGGAACTAGATTTTGAGGCACAGTGAAACGAAACTAAGATTTATTTCTGAATTTTGATTCTTGAATAATTCTTAATTCCCTCATTCTCAATTTTTCTCAACTTTTTATTTCGATTATTTTATGTTAAATTTACTTCAGATTTTTTTTCACGGCATTCAGTACCATTTAGATATTCTAATCATCAAGTATATAAAATTTATGGGATTGTATTAATCTACTAATCGGCTAGATGACCCCTTGAGGCTAAAGTCGCAAATAAATTTATCTATCTCTTGTTGATAAAGAAGGAAATATCGTTATTTTATACATTATTTGATTTCTCAAAATTCTTCATTATTTCAATTTTTATTTTTTCTTAATATTCATTATAAATTGTCAATATTATTATTATTCTCATTTCTTCTAAACACCATTTTTTGAAAATCCACAAAAATTGAATGTACATTCATTTTTTTATAAGAATATTGACTTACGCCATTTTATTATTCAGCAAGAAAAAATGGCACTTACGCCCTTTTCATTCCATGATGACGATATAAAGCAATCACTCCAATTTCACTCTACTTCCAATGAATTTCTTAAAATTGAAACAAAAAAATCAATTAATCTTCCACGATCCAGACAAGATTAGAATTGCAAACAGCGCAGTCAAAGTTCAATTGCAGAAGAAAAAACAAGAAAAACTACAGAGCTCGATAATTTTTTTTTCATCTTCCTCGATTACAAGTTTAAATACTTGCTTCTGGCATTAAATTGAACAGTCGTATTTAACATCACAGCTTGAATAGTCCAGCTTATGTAAAAGGTGAAGCTTAATTACAAGATTTTTCCTGCTTAAGAAAAATCTCGAAAATTCCTAATGATTTTCGGACATTTTCTTTCTATTTCGTCATATATTTTTGTGCACATATAAATTCCCATGCAGAATGTTTGATCATAAACATTATTATTCACACGTCTTTTTCAAACTTCCTTTTTTGATTATTCATTTGGAAATTCTTGCCCAGTTAACCTTGAGCATCGTCTAAAAGAAATTCGGGTTCTTCTCCGACCATCAATAAAAATATTACTCATTCAAAAAACAATCCAACGGCCTCCGCCAATTTTTTTTATTTAAATAGCAAACAGAAAACAAAAAAAATTCACTGGCTTCAAACACTTTTTTCATCCTGGGAATTACCCAGTTTGTTTAGTTATCGTTTCTCAGGACATTCGCGAGGATAAAAGTGTTTATCATTCGATTTTTTCTGTGGTTAAATTTGCAAATTTAACGAAAACAAATATGAGTTAAAAATTTACATTTAGATTGCTCGAAGTTTCTCGTAAATACATTCAAAGAAATATAATTCAGGAAAATAATTTTTCGAAAAATGAAGAATTATTATTCCAAGTAATTTCATCATAAAAAGCTAAAATAAACTCACGAAAAAAAAGGAAACCAACATATTATTTTAGTATGATTTCATACTCATTCGTGATGTTGAAGTAGTCTCTAGTTATCTTTATATTCAAATTATCCATTCAGGGATGTTAAAACAATCCTCTCCTTGTTTACCAAATGCAAATCATATTGCATGCCAAAAATTAATTACTGAAACTAAAAATTAACGTCTTAACCCGACGACTCATTTCAATAAATATTCTCGCATTAGAACTAATGAAAGCGACCAACGGGAAACGCTAGAAATTTATTCCACCGTACTTCCCACGCTTCCTCATTAGATTCTACTTGAGAAGCGTCGACTAATCTGATTAATAATTACGCGAATTTCACCACTCAAGTTGATGAAAATAATTTGGATGATAAAACCATGAAATTATCATTCTTTCCCTATTCAAAACTCCCGCGCAAATTTAAATTATAGAAGCACCGGCTGACACACTCGGACTGATTAAAATGCGATAGTGATACGTCACAGGAAAAAAGAAAAACATTCCCAACTGTCGACTGAGCCACATTATCGCGGAGTGAGTCAACGTTATTCAAGTTACTCGATGAATCTCCGTTTGTAAATAAATCACGCGTAGAAAGTTTTGTTGAAACAAATAATTTCGCTTTATTAAAATAAACACAAGTTTGCTTTGGAGTTTTCACTTTAATGAAGTGATAAATTGTGATTGCAGAAACAATGTTGACGGACATGGAACAGGTGCCGTCCTTGAAACTCGGGGATTTTACCCTGGAGTTAGAAATGGGACCACCAAGTCCAGAGCTCCAGGAAGTTGCGAGAAAGGAGCTTAGAGAAACGCCGGAAGTGCAGAGGCAGGCAATTGCTGAACTCAAAGAGTTGCTTAAAAGTTCGTAAAAATATTTACATTCATTTCTGTGATTTTATCGAATAGCTTTGGAGTTGTTTATTCGTGAGGTTACGCATAGTCTGCAACTTTCAGTTCTCAAAAAAATTGATAAATATAAATGAACAGGTGGTGTTTTTTCAATTTTTAAGCTCATCAAAATAATTTCATTACAATTTTTTATCCATTAAACCCTTTTAATCTTATTGTCCAATTTTTTTTTTGATATTTTTGGCAGTAACATTTATGAAAACTAATATTTTTAACAATAATATTTCTGAACCGTCATATTTTCGACATTAATTTTTTTTTGTAATGTTTTGATGAATAAAATTTCATACCCTAATATTCAGACGTGCTATCCGCATAAGAATCAATTTTTATTATTAATTACCCGAAAATGAGGAACAAAATTTTTCTACATGAATTTTTCCGAAATTCTTTCATTACTCTGAGAGTAGTACCGAGATTCCTTGAGGAGCAGAAACCTAATAAATCCATTTTTTCACAGAGGAAACAGATCTCAAGTGTCCACTCGACAACGAAGCATGGCTGATCCGTTTCCTGAGGCCATGCAAGTATTATCCAGAATCAGCAGTGAAACTCATAAAAGAATACTATGCATTCAAGAAGAAACACGCCAACGTTTACGACGATCTCAAGCCAAGCAAAGAAAAAAATGTATTCGATCACAATATCCTAACTGTATTACCAAATCGCGATCAGCACGGTCGTCGTATATTGATAATCGAGCTTGGTAAAAAATGGAAACACAATAAAGTATCGTTGGATGAAGTATTCAAGGGCTGTGTTTTGTATCTCGAGACTGCTATGCTCGAGCCCTCGTCACAGGTAGCTGGTGCTGTTGTTATATTCGATATGGATGGTCTTTCACTGCAGCAGACGTGGCAATTCACGCCGCCATTTGCTAAAAGAATTGTCGATTGGCTGCAGGACTCAGTGCCATTGAGAATAAAGAATATACATATTGTCAATCAGCCTTATGTATTCAATATGGTGTTCGCACTATTTAAACCATTCCTGAGGCAGAAATTGAAGGACAGGGTGAGTGAAAGTATTCGATCTTCGAATTTTTATTGGCTAAAAGACTTGATTCAAGAACCAATGTCCCTCTCCGATCAAGCATCTCAAAGTCAATTAATTCTTGTTTTCCTACAGATCATCTTCCACGGAACTGATCGTAAAACCCTGCATCAGTATTTGTCTCCAAAATGCTTGCCAGAGTGCTATGGAGGTACGGTCCAAATCCCAAGGGTCACTGGAAGTCAGTGGCTCGAGTTACTGCTGATGTGTGATAAAGAATTTGAGGGTAAGATTTATTTAAATAAGAAAAATAATAAAAAAAAAAATTCTGGCTCTCTTCACTAATTATTCCTCTTTCTCACTCCATTTCTGCTTCCTCCATATTCCTCGAGCGATCTGCGCATGTGCATGAAACCAAAAACCGCGGGAACGCGCATGCGCACTTGTTGAAATCGCCAGAAAATAATAAAAAATGATAATCATTATCTCTAACATTTTTTTCTTTCTCATTGCAGCAATCAACTCTTATGGATACAAGAAGAAATGAATAATCCAGCGCTGAGGAATTAATTTCCAGTGGATCCCACGTTGCCATTAAATCTAGTGGGACTTCTGGAAAATATCTATACTTCTCCATGCACATTATTAATTAGAATCAAAAAATTATTTATAATTAATGAAATAGCGAACGGCAAGTTCATGGAGGCGGGAATCTTGACCGCAATTGTATTGAATAATTCGAACATTCGTCTAAGAAAAAAAAATCTATATTTTCGTTTGAATTTATTAGACCGAATGTTTTTACTATTTGCTCATTAAATTAATTGATCTATTTTGGATATTCGGTTTTTAATCTAGGATTTTACATTTCCTTTGCATATAATTTTTCTAGTATTTATGGAATTGAGAGGAAACAATTGAGGAAAAGTTGAGTGATTTTTTTGTTTTACGAGGCCATTATTTTTAGGAGGTAATTTAGTTCAGATTACTGCGCAGGCGCAATTGTAGCAGATACGTATTTCGATTTGATTATAAAAAAATAGTTTAAAAATTTTGTTTAAATTGAGGAAAAAAATCATTGGAACTCAATAAAATTGAAAATTAATGTTACGTTCTTATTTTGTTCGATTTTCGACTCACAAAATCAATTCCCAAATCTTTTTTCTGTCTCGAGCAATCGAAGAAAACGAAGTGCTCGGAAGAAAACGGTTGAGTGTTGCATCTTACAGCTTGCACAAGCGTTTTTTGCTCTCATAATTGTATATAAAATTCACGAACATCAATTTCACTTCAAAAATTCATCACATTTCGTTCAAATTCTTCGTTGCAATGATATGAATCGATTCGTCCCAAAATTCTGTTATAAATTTTCTGAGAACGGTTGACTATAAAGTACGTTAAGTGATTCGTGATAATTAACGGTTAATTGAGCACAGCTTCTTGCTTCTTTGATAAAAAATTTCCTAAGTAATCTCTTACGTCTTCTTTGGATAACCTATATGATCCTCTTCTGCAATTCAAAGAGATTAAATTAATCGCCGAATCATTGAGGGGATATCAGTGAAATATTTCACTCAAATTTACCAATGAACTCGTCTTCCCAGGCGCAGAGATATCTCCAGAGTGCTTCGCCAACTGGCTCTGGCGATAAATCGAATTCTCCACCGTACCTCCTTGGTAGTGTACTAGCATCCACGTATTTCAATAAAGAGGCTCTGTCGGTACCGTGGAAGTGCAATCTCTTGCGTAGTTTTTCCTGTAGAGAAAATATGAAGAGCAGGGAAAGGTGAGGCACAATGAAGATGAGGGGTGAAACGGATATATTCAATTTTCTTTGAAATTGATTTCCATTCCAAGCAATGAAAAAGGCTTGGAACGGGTGAAAATATTTGAGATAGAAATTTTCCGATGATTTTAGTAGGGGAAGGTGGGGTAAAATGGACACTCGAATTGAACGGTTCGAGATAGAGATTTTCTGATGATTCCATTGAAAAGCTGAGGGAATTTTAGTAAAAATACATGTGTCAATTCATCAATTCAGAATTTACCTGAAGGAAGGGCCTGAATATAGCGAAGACCATATTAAATATGAAGGGCTGGTTTATTATATGAACTCCCTTCAACCGCGTAGGTAGGCATTTCTGCACCCAGGTGAGTACTGCATTCGCAAAACTCGGTGTATAGTATGTCACTTGACTCAAAGAAAGTCCTTCCATATCAATGAGGACCTGAACTCCGCAGACCTGTTGAAAAAAATCCTGCAGCTCAAAATAAAATTTTGAATGGCAAGACCAAGTAATTGTTGAATTGTTTCTGAATTCATCTACAATTATTCGAATCGGTTGCCGCAATTTATTTAAAAAAATGTGGCTAAAAACATCCCTTTGGAATACTGAGAATATGTATGTCATATATATAATTCGGGATGTCTATATATATGACATATATGCATCATATTTAATAGATATACTTTTACATATATTTCCGATACATATTTTTTCCGTGCGGATTTCGACGATAAAAATATTCAGTCATCAATCTCCAAATAAGTTTCATTTTTAAGCATACCCTTCACTTACACCCTTTTGAACCTAAGGCCATAATTCAATTAATTAATTACCTGAGTAGCTGGCTCCATAAGTGCGGCAGCCAGAAACAGTATAACACCCCGGAACATTTGGTCCAACGAAAGCTCCTTTGGCTTCCATTTTTTTCCAGCCTCAATTAGTATGAATCTGCAGCCACTCGAATCTCGTAAGGGCAGTGGAGTTATAACACCAGACATAATAAGTGCGCGCTCATTGGACGGTAGTAAATCGTAACCGAAGCGTGGATGATCGACTCGAAAGCGATAGAATCGTTTCATCTATCCATTTAGAAGATAATAAAGTGTTTTAATTTACAGAAGACTCTCGCAAATGGGTAGCTACTGAGAATGCAAGATTTGATACATTTTCAAATATTATTCATTCATACTTCATTTCGATTATGGATATGTTTTTTCATACGATCGTTTATCATTTCGGCGAGACCCATCACTTTCCAGCAAAAAATCGGCAACTTTGTCTGGTTGCATAATTAGAAGAAAATACTTACAGATTCAAAAGCCGGTTTCCCGTTCCACTTGCTGGGTCTCAAAAACTTGCTGAAGAAGAAGTCATCATCAGGCACTTGAAGGTCAGGCTCACCTTGAGCAAAAAACAGGATGAATAAATTAGTGAATAGAAAGAAAATATTTCTCGATTATTGGTGAAATTGATTGATCATTAAGAATGTTGAGTAAATTTGGGTTTTATCATTTTTTCAAAATCACCAGACATCCTTAATTCTTTTTTTCTAGGGGTGTGCGAATATTCAAAACTTTGAATAATTCATGGTGAATTGAATACGAATAATTCAATTCAATACTGAATTGAATATTCAGTACTAATG
>JABSMS010021898.1:0-11035 GCA_018902275.1 Aleiodes sp. PSUC_FEM 10030003
CAGAGCACATGTTTGTTGACCTCGGCTTCACCTCGGCCAACAATTACATGTGCTCTGAGACATTTCTTACTTTACTGCCCTAGGTATGTAATATACTATGACAGTTCTCAAGGGGCACGACAGAGTATAATGCTGTTTTAGCTGTACTCAGCTCAGTCAAAATCCTTCTTAGTCTTGGTCGCTTTATTGTGGAGACGCCTAGATTCTACTCTCAGACAGCTCAACTGTCCACTTCATCAAACCACTTTTCTGCCTTCCTGGACTGGTTTCCCAGGAAAGGCCTGTTCGAAGGACTGGATAAAGGAAGTGTGGATTATTTCCGCTTCCAGCTCGATTTCTCTCCTCGTACCGATTCTCTTTGAACCTTCACTCAGTCACGTTGCCGGACTTTTCATGTAGGTAGTCCAGTCACAAAAAAAATTACTTTACCGCATGTGAATGCGCGTTTCTAGCCCCGGTTTTTACGTCTGGCTGGTAACTACTGAGAGATATTGATATTGATCCTAAAAGTTTATCATCAGTCAAAAGTGATCGTTCCGATGATTTAATATGTTTCATGTGTGAAAATCCCAGTTCACATAAATAAATTTCTGTAAAGAAACCGCAAATTCATTTGTGAACGATGAGATTTCGGTACAAAGTTTCTGCAACAATCTTGGGCCAAAAATTACCTCCTGTTGCTACTATTCCGATGATGACGGCATCATTTTGAAAGATTGAAATTTCACGCGATAATTCGTTTGGGTTGACTGAGTGTGACTTGATGATTGATTGCATTATGCCGTAGATATCGTGGTCACCTCCAGGAACTAGTAAAAAGCTTAAAATCGGGTATGTTTCGTTAATATCGACAAATATTTTGTCTAATAATTTTGTCTAAATTCAAATGAAACTGAATTTTTTGGAATGCTCTCATCATGTTTCTCAAAAACGATTTCAAACCCAAAATATTTTCGGCGATATCCTTGTAAGATTTCAAGTCTCCTGGCATAATCTTGTTATACTCATTCATTTGTTCCGCTAAATCAACCATATATGCCAATTTATACAACCATTCGCAATCGTTCAGTTGAGAATACTCTCAACATTGATTACGTGGAATGTCATTTTAGTAAAAAAAACTGAGTGAAATGAAATTTTCTAATTTTTAGTTCCAATTGAAAACAAATGGATTACGTTATTCTATATTACGTTATTAATTGAAAAAATTGGTGGCACTGCTTCTCGTGGCCAAGCATCAAATCGACAGTGATTAGTCATTGCTATGGGACCCGAATCGACCCAAGTAACAGGATTACCGCCTGGCATAGTCTGCACTAATTAAGGTCGAGATCGCTTGAATCTACAGGATTGTCATTGCCCATGTCTGATCTACATGCTTATTCATAAATAACTTGAATCGACCTTCTTGGACGCTATACTAATAATTTTAACTCATCGAAGTTAAGTCAATTGGGATCAACGTTTCGACTTTTTTGTGGAATCATCATCAGGATGCGATTTTCATTGATAACTGCATAGGAGAAAAATATGAATATATGCCATAAATTGAAAAAATAACCCAGAGCTATTAGCATACAGTCTTATGATATTATAGGAATAATGTGATAAATGAATTAAATACCTCGAAGTATGAAAAATGTCATTCAGGGTTTTTTATAACTCAAGTACGTGCAAAGCGTTTAACCTGGAAGAGTACAGAAAATTCGCAGAGTGCCAACACAAGATCGTAATGAAAGAATAAAAATGGTACGAATTATCATGCATAGAATATGACAAATGAAATTCTATTAAACCTTATCAAATGATAATACTATCGTCATTAAATAAGAGAATGAAAAGGAATGGTATCTTTTCAACTGTAATGTCTATATATGGAACACAAGTGAATTCAGTTACGCGGCAAGCATTACTAATCCTAACTCAGTTCTGTAAGGGGTGTGATTCGCCCACAGTCTCTATAGTCAGGAAGAAACTTAATACTCAAATTCCACCAACTAAGGATAAGATTGATGCAAAGAGAAAATCATGAGTCACTCATGGAAGTCCATGAGGAGATTGTGATAAAACTGACATAAGTCAAACACAGAGATTGTTTGGGAAAAAATTAGAGAAACGTATTTGCAGCAAAAATAATCCAGTATCCTATAAAATAGCATTGGATAGTCATGTAGACACTGAAAATCATGAATTTGATTTTGAAAAGTCAAGGATTCTGAGTTATGCGGACAATGAATTCAAGCAGAGAATTTATGAGGTGTACTATATTGAAGAGGATAAAAATAAACCATTGAATTTTTCTCAAGACAGCAAAAAACAGGATCCAGTTTATGACCATTTAATAGGAATGTGAGGAGGATAACATGAGAAATTTTCAATCATGACGATGCAACAGCAAAAAAGTAACTAGTATATTAATCACTTAGTTGAGGTTATGCATGCTTGCCACGCAACTGAATTCACTTGTGTTTACTATGTAGACATGACAGCCGGAAAACTACTGTTTCTTTTCTTTCTCTTATTTCATAATGACTGTATTATTTTTTGATAAGGTTTGATAGAATTCTCTTTTTCACCTCTTATGCATGATAATTTTTACCTTTTTCATTCTTTTATTACGATTCTGCGTTAGCATTTTGTGCTCACCATGAATGACATTTTTTATGCTTTGAGGTTTTCAATTTATTTCCCGGGTGGAAATATTTATGACATAATTTTGTCAAAGTATGGCAGAAAAATATAATTTCCTGACGAAATTTTACAATTTTCTGACAAAATTATGACAAAATTTGTAATATTTTTACAAAATGTATCATGATATCTCATAATTTACAAATTTTTTATAAGAAAATGATGATTTCTTGAGCATGAATCGGGAACACTTGTTATATTGTTACATATTTTTTCAAAAAACAATTACTCCATTATTTTACAAATCATGATAGAATATGTCAAGAGTGGATTTTGAATAAAAGATAGAAATGTGCATGACATATTTCGACAAAAAAATCATAATATGACGAAAAATATAAGAAATTGCCAAAAATGACGCAACTTGTTATATCATACTATTTAACGTAATATGATACATTGTTCTGAAATATGATCATGCAAAGCCATCTTTCGCCAAAAAATGCTGAATTTCGCTGCATTCATTCTACGCCATATTTTGGAAACATTTTCAGAGAAATTCGATTGTGATCGATCATTTTTTGACGAAAAATGATAATTTATTACAAAATATGTAAAATTCATAAATAATTCCTCCAATAACTTCGTTAAACTTTTTATTCTGACAGTATAACTTCAATAGCGGTCCACCCAAAACGCGAAATTATTTTCGACGTCATACGGAAATTCCGTACGGCTGATCCAAAAATTCGATTTGTGTTGATAAGATCTTTGCGCGATCTGCACAACTTGCTTCTCACCGATAGGTCAAGTGTTTGAATCCGTCTGCGGTTGAGAATATATTACTATTTTATACGCCTTTGCTCAGAGAAAGAATGCGAACTCTAGCTGCAGCCGTAGAACTAATGCAATATGACAAATTGTAACATGTAAGAATTTATCATAATATAACATATTATGCCATGGTTCGTCATATCCTCACATCTCATAAGCATAGAAGATATGACAATTTATGTTCGAAAAATCAATGAAATTTTTGAAGAAAAAAATGTCATCTATTATCATAATGTAACGGGTTATGATAAATGACAATATACCATCAAATGTCAGAGAAAATACCAAATACTTCAGAAACAAGTCATTTTTTGTTACATGTTTAACATAAAATGGTAATTTATCTCAACTCATGTAATTTTTTCCAAAGTCAGAATCTGATATATTTCGTCGCAATCGGTAAAAAAAAATATCATAATTTGTCACAATCTGAGAAAAAATGAAATATAATGACAAAATTTGAGATCGCGCTAGTTATTTTCCATATTATGTGTTAAGATTGGAATTTCCCGGAGTAGGTTCTTTGGGTTTACCTGTGGAGATATCCTTCTACAGCGAATAGATACTCCAACTCGGTGGTTTATTAGAAAAGAAATGAATATTTATTTAACTTAAATGATCAATTTCATGTTTGACATAAAATGAAAAATTCTCTCAATTTATGTAATTTTTTCCAATGACCGAATCTGACATATTTTATCATAATCGTTAAAAGAAATGTCACAATTTGCCACAATATGACAGAAAATCACACATCGTCGTCGTAGGATCAAAGAGGCGTAAGAGCTATTTTCTCCTTTCCACTAACGAAAATGTGTAACTTATTGTTCTTCCAGAAAAATCAATTCGTGTAGGTGTTCAAAAAACGGCACTTACGCCCCTTTGATTCAACGGCGATGATATAATCACAAAATTTGAAATCATGCTAGTTATTTGTCATATTATGTCTCTTTTTTGCTATATAATAACATTCTTTTCCAAAATATGTCATTGATATTTCCACCCGGGTCATGACACCATTCTTATAATACTATAAAACTTGAATAAATGAGTATCTCCTGAAGAGGGTTCTGGATATGAACCGAAACGTTGGGATCGTTATGAAGAAGGAGAGTTTGATATTTATTTTCGAGCCTGCATTGATAAAAAATGGCCATAATCTATTAATAAATGAAGAAACAACGGTCATAAAAATAATCACTCGGATACTATAGAACTATGTGCTAATGGTTGTAGTTCATTTTTATCTATGACATATATTCATATTTTTCTCCTATATAGTTATCAAATGAAAATTGCATCCTGATAATGATTCCACAGAGGAGTCGAAACGTTGATATCGATTGAATCCAATTCAATAAGTTGAAATTATCAATATAGCAGTGACCAACGCAGCCGATTCAAGTTATTTATGAATTATCTCCAAGGCCGGATAAAATATTATCAGTATCAGTATCTATTATAAAAATTGATGATCATTCTTATGACGGACTCGGCGAAATTATTCATCGTCGCCCGTGGTCAGCTGTGATGACTTCGAAGAGTTGATTCGGTCCATAGGCTGCACACTCGGCTTCAATTAATGTGAAGGAAGGATGCAGGAAGCGGGTTGATGAGTTTTTTCCGGCTAATGAAGAAAGAACTTACACGAACACATGTGAATTTCAATAAATAATTACAAACTTTAATGATAATCTTCTAGTCTTATTTCCACTATATATACATTGGGTTTAATGGATTGGGTTTAATGGAATGGATTGGGTTTAATTGATGATGTTCACGAGTAATTGGCCTCTAGCCGGTTGTAGGTCGGTGTAAACGATGATTAATTCAATGAATTAATCTAACCGGATCAATTTACTGATGATTAACACGCATTTGAAAAATTTGATATAAACTCTGCTATGATGCACGAACCAAGACCGATAGTCGATAATGGCGTTAGGTTAGCTAGGATGCTTTGACAAGCGATGCGTCTACCTTGATTATCGATGTAATACTACCGCCGAAAATCTCGGCGCGTGGCGTCAGGGGAGTCACTAATGCCCTCGAACGCTTATCGGACATCAATTAAACTAATTGACTGCCCTCTGGATTTCAGCCTTTCAGGATTTTTAACAGTATCAGTATCAATTTACACAGTAGTGAACCGTATACGTATCACTCACTGTCATATCGATCGCTTCCTGTCATCTCAAGGTGACAAAAGTAGATCTAGAGCCACTGTTTAGGAATGGTTCTAAACTACTCGAAGTGAAATAAGACGAGTTCGCATTGCAGCCTGTCAGCAAATGCAGCCGTTCTGATGTGCAGGAATCGGCTAACCCGATTAGTTCCTCCGTTGGAGAGAGATTGACGGAATCGCTGAGTACGGAGGCAGAACAGATAACGAGATTTTTCATTCCGTCTTCCATCTCAAGCTTGATAATCAACGCTACTAGGTTTCTGGAACTGAATCTGTTCAGCCTGATATAGTTGACTCATTCTGTGAATCGAAGTACATAGTATGCCACCTTCACCGAAATTGTTCACCGCTTTCATTGTTGAAGCGGTTTATTCTGAGTTTTATTCCAAATTTGAGGGGTCCCCGGAGTGACAGCGGCGCGACCTTCGCTTTAACGCATTTAATTCGATATCTCGCAAACGGTGCGTTCTACGGCAAAAAGTGTGAGCAGATTTGTTCTTTTAAATTGAATTTCCTAAATTTTTTGTTCGGAATATTTTTGTCTAAGATCTATATTTTACGAGTTATTGCGATCGAAACGCATGAACTCCCCTACTTTTGATCGTTTTTGACGTTCATCTCCCTAATCGTTCACTTTTGTGGGATTTCACCGTTCACCAAAGTTGTAAATCATTTTATTATCTACAACTTTCGTCTGCAATTTTTTTGTCTATCAACCATAATTTCGGAGTTTTTGCTTACTCTATTGATCGAACTCCTAGCTACGCAGTCCAGTTCATGGGTCGTGAACGAAAACAAAAACTACAAAAAAAATCACCTTTATCGGGATAGTATCATCCGTTAAAAGGATAGCTTCTGAGTTTGATTACAAATTCGCCGTGTCCCTGGAGTGAGAGCGGCACCACCATTACTAGAAACGCGATTAATTCGATATCTCGCAAACGTTCCGTTCTACGCAAAAAAGTTTTAAGACATTTTGTTTTCTAAATTGAATCTCCCAACTTTTTTGATGAAAACTTTTTTTTCTATAATCAATATTCCTTAAGTTATTGCGATCGAAACGCATGGACTCCCCTATTTTTGCTCTTTCCAGCTTTCATCTCCCTAACCGTTCACCTCTTTGGAATTTTACCCGGTATCAAAGCTGAAGATCTTTCCATTACCTACAACTTTTTTCCAAAAAAAAATTCTCCATTAATCATACTTTTGGACTCCTTGCTCACTTCATCGATCGAACTCTGCATTATCAACGTAATATGACAATGGCATGTATTCAGTACTGAGGAAACGATATGGAAGTATTCGATAATTACCCATTAGCCAACTTACCTGTGTGAGAAGATAAATTGATTGAATTCCTCGTTCTGGGAGAACGATTTTTCAATGACCATAGCGTTCGATCGATGGACTCAGCAAAAACCCCAAAAGTATGGTTAATAGAGGGAAAACTTTCAGACAAAAGTTGTAGATAATAAAATGATTCACAACTTTGATAATCCGTAAAATTCCATAAAAGTGAACGGTTAGGGAGATAAACGGCAAAAACGATAACAAGTAGAGGAGTTCGTGCGTTTCGATCGCAATAACTCGGGAAATATCGATCCTAGAAAAAAAATACCAATGAAAAAGTTAGGAAATTCAATTTAAAAGAAAAAATTGCTCTTCACTTTTTGCCGTAGAACGCACTGTTTGCGAGATATTGGAGTAAACGCGTTGCTAGCGATGGTGGCACCGCTGTCACTCCGGAGACCCCTCAAACTCGGAATTAGACTCAAAATACACCCATTCAACAATGATACAATTTCAGTGATAGTGGCATATCATATTTCCATAACTATTTTTTGCGATATAATGACTGGACTAATAGCCCTGCATTCTTTGATGATAATAGTCATAGGGCTTCACCTGGGTCATCTCAAGAATACAACAGATTCCACCCGCTTCAGTTGAGTCCCCTGACCAGACCACAGTTTACCCATGGTTCTGAGATCAGAAAGACATTTGTGTGCCTCTAGACTAGCTCACAACTTCATAATGCTGGGGCTGCTTTGCTCTGTTGCTAGTTGATCTGCTAGAAGGTAGTATGGATGTCGATATTGAGAACCGTACCTGCTTCCACTGCTCTCAAAGCCATCTCGAGGCTGTGTTCTGGGGCCCTTGAACAGAGCTCTATCGGTTTCCCCTAGGCGTTTTTTGTGGATCAATCCTCGAGAAAACCCAGTCAGTGTGGAGTGGGTTCTGTCCCTCGTCTCATCTGGCCTTTAACTGACCAGATGGGACATCTTACTGGTTTTTCCTCTGGCACTTCTTGCCGTCAAAGCAGTTTTCATCTATCATATTGTCGCTCGACCGACTCATGGAGTCCCGCAGCTGCAGCTTCGGACCCGTTTGAGGGGGGGGGGGGGAGAGGAGGGCACTGTTAGGTTCTAATCCTGGTTTGACCCTACTGTAGATGCCCCGTGATGCCGCTGTTTCCCTTTTCCCCTGCAAGTGGCTGTTTCTTCGGACGACTCGTAGGAACGTGCACTCCCCAATATTGCATGTTAATAATAGCCCAATATCCCTTAGCAATGTTGGCACCTGGTATGATGCCAATATGGGCTCAATGTTACATGGAGAGATTGGCCCAAGATAACATGTCAATATTGGCACGCAGTAACATGCCAATACTGGCATAAATTGATGATGGCGTGAATTACTCTCAATATTTCAAGACGTTGGACAGGACAATTGATTGAGAATTGATTTTAAAAACAGATCCACCTCTTGTGATATGTTCCAGATTAGTTTCGATTTAAATTTGGACAATTCGTTTTTCGTCCATTAATAATGGCTTTTGAGAACAAACTATTCATGAGTGACTTTTGTATTGAAGCTAACATGGTGAATCACAATGAATGGTATCAATTGAAGACTAAAAACTATATTTTCGATATAGCCCAGCTTTTCCTCACATTCATCGAAATTTCATCAACAGCAATGCATCAGTATATTACGATAGGAGTGAGGTAATATATCATCCAACTCGTGTGAAAGCTGCAGCGCTAGTTGAAGACGAGGGTTGTGATCACACGAGTTAGCAAATACTTTGCCGCACGTGCGCCGTACGTTTTTTCCATAATACATTGTATGTAGACTAGCCTCCGTGCACGTTAAGCGTGCAATAAGCATCCGTCTGCATATAGTGTGCAGTAAACATTTTTTTGAGGAAAAATTACGCTCATCTTATTTACTCATGTTTAACATGGTAACTAAAATTCACTATTTTGATTGAAGCTCCGCCTATAGGTCAGATCCCAAAATTCACTTATACCAGGCATTGGCAAATGGCGATCTTGTCGATCCGAGCGATCTCGACCTCAATTAGTGCAGACAATGCCAGGCGGTAAACCTGTTACTTGGAGCGATTTGGGTCCCATGGTAATGACTAATAACTATCGAATTGATGCTTGGCCACGAAAAACAGTGTCACCAATTTATCAAATTAATGATATAGAATAACGTAATCCATTCGTTTTCAATTCGAACTGAAAATTGAAAAATTGAAATGGCGATGGGTCACTACTCCCAAAAATCGTCATCGTTTATCATGAGGCTGTAGGTATTGTGAGCTTTTTACTTGTTCCTAGAGGCGACTATGATATCTACGGCATAATGGAATCATTGATCAAGTCACACCCAGTCAAACCAAACGAATCATCGCGTGAAATTTCAATCTTTCAAAATGACGCCCCAATCATCGGAATTGTAGCAACAGAAGGTAATTTTTGGCCAAAGATTGTTGCATAAAATTGGTACCCAAATCTTCTCATCGTTTACAAACGAATTTGCAGTTTATTAAAATGCTTGGCTTCCGGATGGATGCCGCGTTTAGTTTCAGCGTTGTGCCAACGTTTCGCAAACGTTGCAGCTGGCATCTTCAGGGCTATGAGCTCCGCTTCTGAGCTCAGTGCTCAAAGGGTAGTCCTTATATCCTTATTGTGAAACGTCGGCACAACGCTAAAACTAAAAGCAGCATCCATCCGGAAGCCAAGCATTTTAATAATACGAATGGCCGCGAAAGCCTTGAATCTGAAATTAAACGCTTCCACGGAGAGGCTTTTCTTGGGTCGGTGAATTTATTCACTAAACTTAGGAAGTCTTTGCACGTCCAGCTGTGCACTTTAACCTACTTGAAAGGGTGCCGCGACCATCATGTGGTACCTAAGTTCCTTCGCCTGAAGACGCCTTTCCTCTCCAAACAGGCAACCAACATTCTCCGTCAAGCTTCATTGGAACTTGTCAAGGAAAGAATATCCTCAGCCAGGAAAGAGTAAGCTCAACTCTTCAGATCCGAGTCCTGGATCTTCACCTCCATCTGACTCACTCTCTAGAACCTCGGCTTTGGGCAACCCTTGATCGTGTGACACATGAACGAGCGATGCGTACCGCCGAAATAAGAACTGAGACACACAAGAAGAAATTCCAATCTTTGGTTCCACAGGATGAAGCCCCCGTCCCCACTCATACTGTGAAAAATCTCAGTAAACACCAACTGAGTGAAGCACAAGTCTCCGTCCTTGCCAAAGGGCATGATTTTGCTGTAGCCCCGAGAAAAGTTCCCACCGAAGAAATAATCAGCCGAACTGAAACAGCCATTTACCATCTCCCTCAAGAAACTGGTAACGAAATTCGGAGATAGTTATCCAACATCCTCCTAAAGGCCTCCCCGCCGAGTGACAATATAACTAGAGAGGAACGCCTAGCTTTGCGTAGTCTAAAGGAAAACAGTGAAATCATCATTCTTCCTGCAGACAAAGGCAATGCAACGGTGGTTTTGGATTTGGATGACTACTCCATGAAAATTTCATCAATGTTGAGCAATCCGAGAGGATATTTTCAACTCAAGAAGGATCCAACTCGAATGATTGAACGGAAAACCACTGAACTCGTGGAGAAGGCAAACCTTTCGGCTGATCTTACAAAATCTCTCGTTCCCAAGGAATCCTTTCCCCCACGACTTCATGGACTACCGAAAATTCATAAAGACACCGTTCCACTTAGACCCATAGTTGGCAATAAAGGTAGTCTCACCTATAAACTAGCAAAATTCCTTACAACACCACTTCAAAAGCTCACAGGACAGAATGGCTCACATATCCAGAATTCCCTGGATTTCGTGACCAAACTGAAAACTCTCAGAACGTCTTCGAATGACATCCTAATGAGTTTTGACGTGGAATCCCTCTTGACCAATGTTCCTATACCTGACACTTCAGAGATTATAAGGAAATCCAAAAAGATCTCTCCGAACCTCCTTCCGCTGATTGAGCACTGCTTAACTTCTACTTATTTTCAGTTCCAGGGGAATTTCTATGAACAGAGATCAGGGGCAGCTATGGGCTC
>JABSMS010021909.1:0-11035 GCA_018902275.1 Aleiodes sp. PSUC_FEM 10030003
GCCTCCCGAGCGAAGCGAGGGTGCCAAATTTTTGTCGAAGTTGACTTTTTTCCTTGCATGGTGCATACAATATTTTTCGCATCCAGAGAGATCAGAACGACGTTTCTAACCGAGCGAAGCAAGGTTAGAAACGTCGTTCTTTTCTCTCTAGATGCAAAAATATTATAATTGAAGTATTTCCAAATTATTTCGGACGGAATGATGATTGTTTGATTAAAATATTCGAGAAAACTGTCCAAGGATGTTATTTTTTCGTTTATCCAGTCCTTGAGCTAATAGGAATTAAAAATAAACTAAATGAAGATGCTCTCTATCTGAAATATTCTCTAAATCGTCCCAAATATGATATTAACTCGAGGCAACTAAAATTATTCTTACGGAAATATTGAATCATTTCGAATGGCAAATAACGTTTTTTTTAAATGAATCATTTTGAACTTAAACTTATCATTTCTTTCATCGAAGATACATAAGTAATTGCCATGACTTCAAATTTTCCATATATTTTTTCCTGTAAGGAATTCGTCGGAATAAGGAATCTGAAGCTGAGGAGGATGTTCTAGCGTACTCGAATTTAAATGTTGTTTACTTAACATTAGATCGGGAATTATATTTTACTCAACAAAACAAGTAATGATCATGAATATCTTTGTATTTGATTGGAGGGTGAAACTCTTTTAGTGGGCTGGTACCTTTCCAGACAGACTAGTTGTCGGGTTTATCGAGTTGTTTATGCGCTCGACACTCAATCTATTGCTTATCCTTCAGAAAACTTGAAAAATGTGAAATTGATACAGAAGCCAATTTTAACCGGAAATCAATCAATAAGAAAAAAATTGGAGAAAAAACTGAGCATTTTGAAAATCGATTTTGAAAATCGATCAATTTTCGTATTTTCAAAGTGACCATCAATCACGTGAGTGTCGAGCGCATGGACAACCCGATTAGACCGTCGACTATATGTCGAAACACGATCATGAGGTCCGTCAGGGCTAATCAGGATTATTAAAATCTGAGATAAGACGGTGAATCTGTGGATATTCCACAGAATTTTATTTTTTACATGGTATGCAATTTTTTTGCTCCGTCGGAATTCAATTTTCTTTGAAGTGATAGGTTGAATTATTCAAGAACCAAAAACCTCACATCAGAAATGTTTGTACCATGATGAATACTTAATTTCAAAGATGGTTTTTAAGCTTCATGTTTATCTTTTTGAACCTAGAGCTTGGTAACGTAATTCGTTAAGAGGTGAATTTAATTTTATAGAAGTGTTGAACATAGTAGTTGTTTAGTACACGTAATACACTAGGAGTCAAAAACATTGGTGTCCAGAATCACTCAGGTACGGTTGACAATTCCATCGATTTACTAACACGATGTTTTTCAGAGTGATGATACTGTATTTACACCGAAATGTCTGTTAGTCCAGGAAGAATTCTGACTCTCTAATCGATAATAATGATTGCTGAAGTTTTAACTACTTTAGTTCGAGCCGAATAAAGAGAAGTAGTAATTCCTGAAATGAATTATGAATTATTCAAGCCGAATAATTCAATCGTCCAACTGATGTCAAATTTTATCTTCCTAATCGAGGTGCTCTGTTGATCGTGAAATTGAAATACAAATTTTTATTGAATAAAAATAAATACATGTAACTAAAGTTGCCCTCATCGATAATTCTTCTTATTTATATGAAAGAATTCATCAGTTCAGGATTCAGTTTCACGATATTATTTTTCTTTCTTCAAACATGACGTATGGTAAATTAATATGGAAAATCTATCATTTTGAGATTTTTTTTATTATATTATTTAATGGAGCGTTGTCGACACCCTCATTAGGGCGTATTTCGCGACTGATCAAGACTTTTTGTCTTGGTGAGATCTCGCCAGTGTCACCGGCGGGAATCGAACCTGAGCCGCGTGTGAATCATTGAATATATCCACAGCGCTAAACCACCAGATATCATTTTGAGATTAAGGCACGAATATTGCGATTGGAGCGCTTCCAGATTATTTTGAACGATGTAACAACTGTTTGATTAGCATTTTCAATGGAATTGTTCATGAATTTTCTCTGTTAATTTCATCAGTTACTCAGTCAATGAGCCACCATGAATTCAAAGTAAGCTGAATGCACATGCTGAATGCTCCTCACGTGGAAGTGTTTATATGTTGTTGCAAATAGCATAGAAAATTCCAGACAACTGGAATTATCTTTACAAGAATATTTAGTGATTCGAAATCTTGAATCCACATCCACTTTATACGGATGTCTGATCAATATTCATTCAGACTTATCATCACTCTTATTGAAGTGACAAAGGTGATTGCCATAGTTGCAAACTTCTTGTACTTCCTATGCAGTAAAAAAATCGTCAGAATAAGGAATTAGAAGATAAGAGGTATCTTATGAAGTCATCACTCTTAATAGTTGATTTTCAAAAATTATTTTCAACATTCTCTCTCATCTAATGAAACAGGAAGTAGTTATAAGAATTTTTTATTACTGCTGCTAGGTTCACTCGCTCGAGAAACGAGTTTTTCTTGGGCTAGCCGAAAGGGTGGAAAACTCTTTCGCGAACTTCAGAACGTAACATCACTAATGAAAAATCATATTCCTGGCGCAAGAGACAGAGTTTTTCGACGCATTCGAGTGGCATCCCTCGCCTCCAGCTCGGGCCCCAGCTTCGCACTCCTTGAAAAACTCTGTCTCTCTCGTCCGGAAATATACTATTTTATACTTGAATGGAAAGCGACACTCTTCCAGTGAAATGGTTTTCTAGTAAGGAATATTCCAGTGGTATATGATACTGTGATTTTGTGATTATTCAACACAAATTATTTGTTTTACTCCGCTGGAAACTATTCTACTTCACCGAAGGGTTAACCTTCTTTGAAATGATAGAATTAATTTTTCAAGAATGAAAACCGTAAATGAAAAAAAGTTTGAATCGACATACACGATTAGTTTCGAAGAAATTTTCAAGCTTCATACATATCTTTCTGAAAGCAGAAACCATATTCGGAGGTAAGGGTGTTCCTGCATCACTCGAGCCCAACGAATCCGCGTGTCTCTCATATCGATAAATTATCGAGCTATCTGTGTTATCGACGATAATTGTCGGTCATATCGATTTCGCGGATTTGCTCTTTGAAATTTGAAACATTTGAAATTTAATTGTAGAATCCTCAATAAAATAGAGTCGAGTAGAATCATTGGGTAATTAAATAAAGACGTTGATAATTTAGTAAAATCGTTTGGTACTTGAATAAAATCGTTTGAGAATTAGTTAATAATGAAAAAGAAGATTGCTGTTTCATTAGTATTCATTTTTATGATGAACTTCATAACGTATTGTCTCTTTGCAGTACGTTATTTGATAATTTTGGAAATTTTTACAACAAAATTGATCTTTGAATCATACAAAAAAGAAATTCAAACAGAGCCAGTAGCTGAGAATTATGAATGGGAAAATTCGGCATGTTGCATTTCTTCCTGAAAGATTCGCAGCTGGTATGTGCTCCCGAATTCAAAATTTTTATGATTCAAATATTGAGGAATTTTTCTCAAAACTAGGAGCTGGACGGAAGCAAGTCAGTCCTCAACACTGTGTTATGCTGTGTCTCCTCGTCGGAAAGCTCCCCCTGTCTTCGTTCCCGACTGATACATTCTTAGTCGCTATGTGGCGTGTTCACTTTAACAGTGCTTCACTTTGCGTTCAAAGGTTGAAAGAAGTGTTTTCTTATGGTTTTCTTACATTATTGAACTGATAAGTAATGTGGATTATTCCTGAAAAAATAAAACATAATTGTGCTGTTTATCTTAACCCATATTCCTTCAATGACTATTGAATGAAATTGAAATTGAATGAAATTTCGATATGACCGATTTCATTGAATCAAACGGAGGAATGATCATTGCTCAAATGAATAATAAATCATTAATTTAGAATTACACAGTTATCCTGCTGATGTAGATGTTCATCTGTCTTAACAGTCTTATCTCCTCTACAATTTTCTTTCTAAAATCGGGAAGAAAATTCAAATTCATTCATCCACTTCTACCATAAAACTCACTCTCTGCTTTACCGGCTGTCGCGCGGTTACACCTAAAATATGCACATATGAAATCTACATCACCAATCCGCTACCATAGATAAAATGAAAAGTCCCTAGATGGGATAACGGCTGGATAACTAGTTGGAGTCAGAAAAAGAAGAAGCAGAAGAATGTCTTAACAGTATGCTGAATGCGTCATGGAGTTTTTATACGAAAAAATTGCTGTAAGGTGTAAATTTTTGCATGCAACTAAATTGGTGGGTATGGTAAATTCTTCCAATGTAGTACCCAGTTCCGTGAGACTATCATTCCGTCTTTAAGAATGACGCATTATGAATTAAGATGAAGAATCGGACATTTGAGGAGGAACAGAGATATACACTATAATATAATTGGAGAAATTCCAAATTATATCAGACGAAATGATGACTGTTGCAATAAAATATTGAATGGAATTTTTATTGGATTTTTTTCACTGATTGCAGCAACTACTTAGTCCATGACCTCACATGAATTGAAAGTTGACTAAGCGTATATACTGAGTACTCTCCGTATGAAATATTCTATATGTTATCCCAAATATAATAAGTAATTGACGTTATTCTATTCCTCTTTGCGACTAACTTTGATAATTTTAAATCTTAAATAACCAATAGATTACCATCTCTTTTATATTAACCGTTCTAAGTTCAGGCTTATCATTACTTTCATTAAGACGACGCAAATGAAGGTTATGACTTCAAGTTTTCAAAACTTTCTACGTAGCAGAGAATTCTTCAGAATGAGAAATCAAAAGCCTAGAAGAATCTTATAGAATCCTTGAACTTAACAGTTGTTTCTCTAAAATTATATCGAGCATTGTCACTCAGCTAACGAGGCAAGAAGTGATTATGAATATTCCTGCATTCCTGAAAAAAAAGAGCGAAAATTGTTCAGTGAACCGATTTTTTGGGTATAGACTATTATAGTGAAAGATAATATTGTAATTCTGCCCTTATACTTGGCACGAAATTTTCCTGTATTAACAGAGATTCGAGCACCTTTCAATTGAAGAGATGAATTTTTCGAGGATAACATTAGAAGTCTCGAGCTCATAACTTAAATTGTACAGTGACCTGAAAGATGTTTTGAAATTCATTAGAAAGATGTTTCTTTTCAGAGCTACGATAACGTATTCACGCCAATATGTTATTTAGCCGGAAATGAGTCCTCCTATCTGATCTGTGTTGATGACCTTTGATTTAGAGACATCAACTAATAGAGCTGAATCAAAACAAAAAGTTTATGTAGATGTTTATCATTCTGAACAAAATGCTACATTGGCCATTAAGAATAAACATAAATATCTTTGTACCTGATTGAAAAGCAGAACCTCATCTGTGAACTTTATTTGTGATCAGGACTATTAGAGTGACAGCAATAACCTGAATTCATGGAGGTCTATGGTACAGATTAATATTATTTTGGATGAAATTATTTAGTTTTTCAGCACAATTATCTGACTTGCTTCTTGTGAAATTTTACTGCACCCTCGAAGAGTTGATATTTATTAATGCAATATGTCTATGTCTCTAACGACGAAGAAACCACGGATTGCCTATCTTCATATTAATATGCATGGCTAACTCTAAACATCGTGCCAAATAACGAGTTCATCAGCGTGAATAATTAATGACGGGAAATGATATTGCGAATTGCTTTCACTGAGCAGCAGTTTATTCCATATATTGTAGATCACTTTTTTCCCTCAACGAAGTCGAGAGTTACCGTCGCTATTTTTCAAATCGAAAACATCTATGACATACTTCAATCTCTAATGAATGATATTCTAGAAATATGACTATTTAATACGAATTCTCGTACTAGGAAGTGAATTTTTCTTCGACTGACGAAGTTGATTGACTAATGAAAAAAAGAATATCGGCCTAAATATTTGCTTTCTAAAACATTACTAATTTCGAATATTTTTCTTCAATTTTTTTGAATATTCATTTAAGCAAAGAATTTATTTACATCGATGATGTGAAATTGAAAGTGATCTCTGTAATTCATTTCACATAATATCGAGTATCTTCTGTTACGTATGGGAGTGCAGAGTACTAGGTGATATCATACAATGCTAACCAAATAAAGATCTCTCCAGTTCGCAAGAAACGATGGATGAAAATCATGGACGATAACCAGAATATTTGAGTATTTAACGTAATCGACGAGTCTACTCGTTTGAAATTTTCACAGGCTCCTTAGCAAATCTTGTTAATCCTCTCGACATTCCTCTAAAATCCATCTGTTTAATGGAGGAATCACTGAGAAATGACGATCGGTCAAAGATATTCTTGCATTGCGAAATTGACAAACTGCTAGCTGTCTGACCAGTAAACTTACCAGTCAGTTTTTGTATTCACATCAATAAGTTTACGCCGCACCCCTGATGGACTTCATGATCGTGTTTCGACAGGTAGTCGACAGTCCAATCGAGTTGTCCATGCGCTTGACACTCACTCGATTGTTAGTCGCGTTGGACACAGGAAAATTGATCAATTTTCCATCGAGCGACCAAGAATCGATTGACTTTCGACCACAAAAATACTCAACCTTTTTTCTAATTTTTCCTTATTGATTGATTTCTCATTTAAGTTGGCTTCTGTGTCAATTTCACATTTTTCAATTTTTCTGAACGATAAGCAATCAATTTAGTGTCCAGCGCACGGTCAACTCAATTAGCCAAACGACAGGTCTGTCAGGGGCCAGCCTCGAATTGTCATTAGCACGCATCTGCACTCATCATTTCATCAAAATTATGGAGGAGTGAACCAACACGGCTGATATAGGTCGTATTCGTTCCAGTCCAAAGAGAGCCAAACAGCTCGGAGTGAGACTTTCGCGCATGCGCTGAGAAATTTCCGAGCTTCGAATGGACCTTTTCATTCTGCAATCGTAGTACCGCACATGTGCCAAATAAAATGGCGACTTCCGGCAAAGTTTCGGATAGTTCCATCAAAAACACACGTAGTATGAACGAAAAAAATTAAATTAAATTCAAAAACGCACCGAATTCAGAGGGAAAATAAGTGTATATCAATGAAAATTACTGGAAACCAGAAACTTCATTACTTACAATGAATAAGCGACTTATAGGGGCAACGAAAAGATTTTGTTATGGTCTTGGCAACAGTGATACCCGCTCCAAAACATTTCAATCGTCTAATTTCTTTTTCATCCCATTTCCGAAGCCTTGTTTGACATTTCGTAAAAATGATATTGAAAATTCCATTAAGAAACATGTTAAGACGTGTTCAAAATGTGCGAAAAGTGATAAGTGGGTGAGGTTATGTGGACGGGGAGACATAGGTTTCAGATCTATGGCTCATGTCACCAAAGATACGTATATTTGTTCTTTGCATTTTGAAGGACAAAGTGGCCCATCTCCAGAACATCCTGACCTTGTTTCTCTAATTAATAAGAAAACAGTCTTGAAAGTAAGTTGGGATCTTCTATTCGATTCACAGATGTTTCAATATTCAGTTTAAACGACTGAATCGTTTACTCGCTCATTTAATACATCGTTATTTTCTTTTAGTCAGCGTCTAGAAAACATACCTCACTAGAACAAAAATATAAATTATCATCGTCATTGAAAAGTGTTCAAAGAGAGAATACTTTAGAAGCCAATGAAATTTTCGTGGACATGCAATTGAGCCGGGGAGATTTAAATGATAATCCCGTGATACATGATGAGGTAAGTTGTCCATTGCATCCATCTTAAATGATGAATCGAGAGTGTAAGTGTAAAGCGTTGAATTTTTCGGTGTCCCGTGTAACAGGCTGAAGTTATGGAGATGAATTGCAGTAGTTTGAACGATCCTAGAGCGGGAAATCCAGAGGAAAAAAATCATCATTATGCACGTAGTTCGCAGTCTTTTGAAGTTGTTTTGCAGCATAATTCAAGAATATTTGAAAAATTGTTACCAGACGTGAAAATCGATTTATCAACAGATCATGTAAATATGGGTATTCGAGTGAATCGCTTGAATCTTTCAGCAACATGAATCCAAGCGTCGAGAGTCAGCTGAAGAAAAAACTGACGCAAGAAACTTCGACCGAGCGTATTAGCTACCTCATGCATGAAGTAATCGAAGATTCTGCAGATGTATCCACTGTGGATACTAATGACGTATCCAAAATTGATAAGAACAGTACAAACCACGATTATCCTGTTCTACGCTTAGTGAGCCCAAGTTCTAAAGACTCTGGAGTACACTGAGAAAACAAATACTAGCATTTAGTAATTCGGTGTTTTTGCGAAGAAAAGTAATTGTAACAATCAAATTTTCGCTTCCTTTGAAAAATATTCTTTTGCAACAATGCAAACTTACTAGTTGGAAATGCATCGCTTTTGAAAGGATAATAAAATTACTTGTTTTAATCGTTTTTTGTCGCAAAAACACCGAATTACTAAATGCTTGTATTTCTTTGTCAGTGTACAGACTCAGAGAGTCGAATTTTGAAATTGCAAAACGCAAACGAAAAAATTCTCGCCAATGACTGAGTTTGAAGAATGTTCGAGATCGGCCAATTAGAAATGGATTTATCACCCTGGTTGCCATCATTTGCAGCATTATAGAATAGTCCAACGTCGAGTAATAATTTACAGGAAACAATCGACACTGATGATAAAGAATGCCGATACAAAATAACAATTATACAACAATTGATACTAGTTTTGGTGAGACTGCGAAGTGGTTTATTAATTCAAGATTTAGCTTACCGTTTTAAACTTTCAGTTGGACTCATAACAAAAATATGTGTTGCATGGATTCAATTTATGTATGTAGAATTTGATCGAATATTTCGCTTGAATTCGAATGAGATTTGTAACAATACTCAGGTAAAGAGAAACCAAATGTTCCCAAGAAGACAAATGGTAGCTAGAACATTGCCGAAATCTTTTAAAGACTTACTGAATATTAGAATTTTAAATGATTGCACAGAATATTTCTTTCAGTCACCCAGTAATTTTGAACAACAAGGCAACATGTATTCGTCTCACAAAGCTCATTCTACATTCAAAGTACTAATTGGATGGATACCAAATGGAGCAATATGTTTTGTATCCAAGGCATATAAAGGATGTATTTCTGACCGAGAAATTTTTATAAGATCAAAATTAGCGGATTTCTTGGAGGAGGGAGGTTTAGTGCTGGCTGATATAGGATTCACCGTAGCAGATTTGCTTGAAGCGAGAGGAGCTCATTTGAACATTCCGCCTTTTTTAAGAGGACGATCACGCCTTACACCACAGGAAGAAATGAAAACGAAATTGATCGCAAAGCGCCCAATTTATGTTGAGCATGCTGTTGGTTGATTGAAGCAGTTCCCAATTTTACTGAAAATATTATCCTTAAAATTGAGTCAAACAATCTCCCAAATAGTGTTCATATGTGCATGTCTTGTCAATTTTCAGAAACCTATTGTATTATATTGATAAAGAATAATTTTTTTAAGCCAAACAATGCATGTTCATTTCAAGTTTACTTAATGTTCTTTGGGTCAATATAATATTATAATAACTATTATGAGATTCATTTTAGTTGTAATTATGAAAATATCATAATGCATGGCTATTCTTTTTATTTGATAAAATTTTCATTCTAATAAATACTTCTATAATCGTTCTCTTTTATAGTAATTATCTTTAACATTAATATCACTTATTTTATAATAATTTACCGTAATGAGTACTTGTTTATTAATCTGTGAAAAGGTCAAAGGGTTTCAACCAACGTGGTACTCGCATCTCGTAGTATTCTGGAGCCAAGATATTCTTGTGGAAGTTAATTGCTTGATCAGTTATAACCTTTGCTAGTTGTGCGTTGAAATTTATCCTTTCTACATGTATCTCCTGTGGAGTCCAAATCACAAAGTCACACCAAGATTGTTGTGTCACAGCCATCTGTATTTGCACTTGAAAATAATATTGATGATTGTTTTTTCAAGTCATTTTTCCGGGGGAATTGATTTGACAACAGAATGAAGATTGTTGCTGAGGTGTCAAAAGGTGTAAATCTGTTGGATTCAGATGCTCTAACATTTTGGGACATTTAATCTAATAATCCTGGAGAAGTGATAATTTTAGGATCCTTGACCTCTCCATTTGGTGAAACTTCTAGGCCTGGATATTTTCCATTTACCCAGAGGCCTGTTTCCTCCACTTCGAAACCTGTCTCAACCGTATAAGTTTGTCTAGCAACTGCTTCATTTCGACGCCCATACTCCATAGCAGAACTCTGAATAGTATTATCGACCCATAAATGACTCTTGAACAACTGGAATAATTGCTCTTTTGTCTTAGGACTTATGATATTTTTGACTTCCGATGCAGTTACCAACAATTTCCTACATTGCCACCACTTCTCAGATGTTGTCCAGGGCTGCGATAAAATTATCTTAACATGGCGGCATCCAGCACTCAACATATATCGTCACCCTAGAATAAAAAGGGCGTAATTGCCATTTTTTCTTGCTGAATGATAAAAGGGCGTAAGTAAGTATTTTTATGAAAAAATGAATGTAGATTCAATTTTTGTAGATTTTCAAAAAATGACACTTACGCCCTTTTCACTCTAGGGCGACGATATATAGGAGAAGGTGGGGTAAATGGACACTCGAATTGAACGGTTCGAGATAGAGATTTTCTGATGATTCCATTGGAAAGCTGAGGACATTTTAGTGAAAATACATGTGTCAAAATTAATTTTCTTTTATTTCTTTGAAAATTCGAGTTTTCGGTCAAGACTTAAAGGGGTCCCCCTTTCGAGAATGGAAAAAAATTCACTTTTATGGGAATATCTCCGGTTCTATTGGTCGTAGCGCGAAAACTCAAAAACCAGCTGAAGGGTGAGCTCATTTCCCATCGATTTACGTAGTTAAAATTTTTTTAAATCGATTTTTCAATTTCTTATAGGTCATTT
>JABSMS010021920.1:0-11034 GCA_018902275.1 Aleiodes sp. PSUC_FEM 10030003
ATATATTAATTTTTAATTAATTTTCAAGTTCATTACTCTCGAGTATTATTTTTATCAATTGATTTTTTATAAATATCTCCGTAAATAATGGAGATACGACTTTTTTGCAGAGAACCTTTCCTGTAGGCGAGACTCTCCTCTACAAAAAAGGTGATGGTGAAAATTGACCTATCTTCGATAGTTTCTGAGATATTTACGAAAAATCAAATTTCAGACGAATTTGAGTTTGTATTTCTGTGACAAAATTCAATAACTAATTTAATATTTAAAAAATAAAATGAATAATTTAATATTGCTTCTGAATTTTTCGTGTTATCAATTAATTAAACTAAAGATTAAAAAAAATAAAATTGCAATTAAATTATTAATTTCAGGCTGAAAGAAAATTAATTTGAGTAATCAGTCGAGTTGGTAGATTTCAACTTTGATTTTATTTCATTTCTCTTTACTATTTATTCTCAGCTTATTTCTTCATTAACAATATCATTAAGTATAGTTGCACTTGTCGGACATACAGCATGCGCGGTATTTTTAGTGCTTCTCCGTCTACACAATGTTCTTTCAATGAAAAAAAAATAGGTTTTGCAGAAAACAGTTACTCGTATTACGTTTATAACTCAAATAGTGAAGTGGTGAAACGAATCTCTTTGGTTTTTTGAAGATTTCTCGAAAACTAAGCGAGATACGAAAATTTTCATCGAAAGCGTTTTTGTAGAGCGGAATGTCCGCTATAAAAAAAGTTTTAATGAAAATTTTCGTATCTCACTTATTTTCTGAGATAATCGCAAAAAATCAAAAAAACCTTTATGAGCTTCACTATTAAATTTTTATTTAACTAATTTAGAGATCATTTGCGCATGTGCGTGTAACTGCTGCGATGAAATCCTATTTTTTTCTTTCACAACTCATCTATAAATTAACAAAAAAAATCCGACTCCTACATAATCCAGGTACTTTTTGACGGTTCTTTTATTTTTAATTTATTTTTAAAAAACGCGATTTTATTGGCGGTACGCGTCTACGCTCGTTTACATTATTTATTTTCAGTAAAAAATTTAGATAAAAATTGTCTTTATCGTTCAACTAATCGGCGATTCCGTTTCTTCTTGGCGGAGATTGTGTATTTAAAAAAAAAATCACCAGGGTTGAGAACATCCTAGCACCATTCGTCAATTCCACAGTGTAGTTATGAAAAAAGCTGAGGTTAAATCGGATCTCCATTATTTCGGGAATAACTCATAAAGTACTGGGCTTAGGAGAATTTCTCAAGATACCTTTTTTGTAGAGAATTGAATTTTCTACAAAAAAGGTCTCTTGACACATTTTTGTGGACCCAACGCTCAAAAGTTATTGACAAAAATCACTTTTGATGATTTTGTTACTCGATATTTATTACGAAAATATTTCAAATCGAAATATCTCGGTAAATAATGGAGATAGGACTTTTTTACTGAGGACCTTTTTTGTAGGGCAAATTCTCTTATACAAAAAAGGTCTCTCGTAATTTTTCGCTAAACTCACTCGTTTCGAAGATAATCGCAAAATAGTGGAAGTTAATGTTTTTTCAATTCTTCTAACTTCACTGCTTCGATTGATGATTTTAAAAAGAATTAATTAAAGATTACTGTGCAGAATCAGGTGTGAGCGTAGGCCACGACGGTAAGAAATACCGTTCAATGAACGTCATCACGAATCATCACCAGTAAACATAATAAGTCATTTAGTTTTCGCGTTATTTTCCTTCAGTTTTTTCTTTTTGAATTTTCGTGCGACGTTCGCTTAATTTTTTTCTTGGATTGTCAACGTTGTGTCCAGCTAGGCAGGCGATGTTACCTAAAAATTGTTCGGTTGAAGAGCCACTTTTATGGAATTGAATTATTTGAAGGCCACGTTAAAGGTTATTTGCACGAATAAAATTAATGCTAATAAATGTAAACACCTCAACGTTTTATGCCCTGGTCATTATTCAGTTGTTTCATTTGTTTTGAGATAAATGAAGAGTAAAAAAAATTGAAAAAAAAAAACATATTCAAAAGAATTGCTCATAAACCGTTGCATCCCCAGCCCGGGGGGATTGTGTCCGTTGAAAATCCGAGAATTTTATTCAATAATTGCCTACCTGATTATCACACAGGTGCGGCACGGATTTCATTTTCTCTGTTTTCATTTCATTATTTTCTTAATAGTTTTTTCTTTATTATCGTAAATGACAAAAGAAAATCTTGATTTTTTTAAACCTCTCACGGACGGCCGTGAATGTTCCAATTCCTCTATTCTATCGTAATTTCGTCATTTTTTCACCTCTTGCGGCCATTAATTGGCGATTTAATGAACGGAGAATTTGCGTAGTTACTCAATTTTTCGGCATTTCAAATGTGAATGATTGAAGGAATGACTTTTTTATCACCGTTGATTCACGAATTACGAGCAAATTCAAAGGATTTTTGAGCCCACTTGAGTTGCAGTGGCGCCACACAAGGGAACGCGGAACTGGAATAATTAAAAAGAGCATCGGCATCAGTTTTTCGAAGATATCTCAAAAATCGAGCGAGATAGAGAAATTTTGAAGAAGATCTCTTTCGTGGAGCAGAATGTGGTCTACAAAAATTTCGCTATCACTCTTTGTTCCCGAGATATTTCACAAAAAAACCGTTTATTCCAATTCCCCGTTTCTCCCGTTTACAAACGACGCCATTTGCAATTCGGTTGGCACAGAAAATGGCTCAATAAACTAACGGCATTCAATCCCACATTAAGTCTTTTCTGTTTTCAAAAAAATACGCAAGTTCTCCATTGTACAAGAATTAAAAGAAAAAACAAAGTAAAATAACAAATTACATTAATTCCGAACCGAGGTAAATGGTTAATCAACTGTAATTGACACGAGCCGTTATCCTCCATTTTGCGTTTCTTTGCCATAATATCGTGAATAAATAAATCCTCCTCATGGACGAGACGATGCAGCCAATCTCACTCTCCCTCTCTCTCTCTCTCTCTCTCTCTGTTTTCCTCCTTATTTTATTCATTTAATTTGTAAAACCGGGGTCATCCCGTTTTACTAGGATTTGATCGGCTCAATTAGCACCGCAACCCCCAAAAATCCATAACCTCCAAAGCACTGGTTAAATTAATTAATTAATAATTTTTCTACTCCACGTGTTTGTGTGTTCACGTCTTCATTTCCGTTATTCAACGGATTAAAAAGAACATTTTCGAATAGCGTTAACATATTCCTGAGCACAATTTAATCAGAACAGTGTAAACTGTCTAATTTTAATAGTGGAATAATATTATTTTGACATCAGTATCAAACATCGATAAACGTAAACCTCTTCATTTACCCTGGGGCGTTAGTGGATAAAAGTCAATTAAATGGCTCAATGACGCCAATATTGGGGGCTATGAGCCAACGCACATTAATGATTCATGTGTACTACTTGTATTACAATTAGCCGCTCCTGTATTCGTAAAACTCAGTGTTGTTGTTATATTATTATCATTATTAGCTTGTTGTGCTGTAGCAGTTGTTGTAGCAGTAACTGATACATTTGTACTTCTCAATATATCGTCAGCTGACAATGGCGTTAGCTTCCATCCTGGCATAAAATCTAAGTCCAATTCAGGGCCAATGTCAACATCAAGTAATTCATTGTTATTCAATGGATCGAGCGGTGATTGACTTGACAATGATAATACACTACCCCAATTTATTGAACGGCTATCATCACTATCACCAATACCAGAGTCAACGTCAGTTTCATTTGATGATATTGGTGGCATTGGAAAAGGCGTTAATCTACCCTGCTCAGTTGGTTGTAATTGTGCTATTGGGGCTTGTATTATTGGCTCAATTGGTGGTGGACTTCTGTCTCTCTCCATTTCTCTTTCTAAATGTCTCAATGTATTGCATATTAATACAGAACGATGTAAACTTGGATCTGGAAATTGACGGTATCGTGCTAATTTACACATTGATATATTAAGGACGGCTAATCTACGTTGTCTGTAGCATGCTCTACCCCTTCTACACCATGATGTTCTTGAGCCCTCGCAGCATCTTTCATTAGCACGATAACTCGAGCCTAATTCTAAATAACTCTTGCCATTCTCTTCACGCCGTATCGTTGGTGGCTCGTAATGATGGGGTGTACCCCACTGTGGCTGGGGTCGTGTTAATTGATTGTAACCATTTGCATTGCGCTGATGATGGTGGTAATAATGCTGGCCTGAGTGATGAAGTTGGGATGATGGCGGCGGGGGTGCCGGCGATGATACCGCCTGGCATTGAGACGTTTGGAGGCACGGAGCTGTTACCTCCATCTCGTAGTAGGATGATGTTGATGATTGGGATAGTTGGGGCTGGTAGCTCTCTTCCATTGCCCACCAGCTGCCCTCTACTCTTCCTAATTTTGTTGGGCTCTCACCCATCTCCATGTCGAACTCCATGCAGCCCACACCTCCCTCCAGTTTACGTTTACCTGCCGTGGCCTGCAGACCCATCATTGCACAACTCTGGAATTGAAAGAACGAGAATTAGATTGGTGAATTATTTCCTGAAATTGTGGAGTTTGGGGGAATTTTTAAAAATATTTCCAACTCTTCAGAGGGATTCTCCGTCAATTCAATCGATAATATATTGATGGCATAGATGTAGCAATTTTTAGGGAGAGTTAATGTTTTCGCAAAATTCAATTCAATTGAATTTGGACAATGAAATCAATTGCAATCTCCTCTAAAACTTTCAGGATGAAACAGAAGGCATTTCTATGACAGACAGTGTGACTCAGAGGGTCGGCTCGCTGACGATCAACGTGCTCGAATAATGACGTCAGTAGTGGCTCCGTTCTCCCTCCCTCTATTCCCCGAATTACCGCCCCTACGCTTCAAAGAAGTCATCGTTTTAAAGACAGTCTGGTCTGAGTTACTGAGTAATGTAGAAGCAGTAATAGTCAGCATTAATCCTCGGGGCTGTTCAGTCACTGGCCTTAATGCATTTGATAATTTGACCATGCGGGTGCATCCCCATATTCCCATGCTTCCCCATTATTACCCATAAAACTCATAAATTTTTATCAATATCATATTCCCAATGAAACAATGGAAAAACTCAGACAAGTTATTTGAATAAAATAATGACACAAATAAACGCCTAATTAGTGGGTAAAAAATTCCGTGGAATCTCATTGGACACAATTTCCCATGGGAGAAAGTAAGCTGATGACTCCACACCTCTCACCCATCGTCCTCCTCATCCTCCCTTTTTTTATTTGATTTTTCAGTTTAAATTCGAAAGCTCTGGAAGTATTGCGATGTATAGCCGCTGGGCCTCCACAGAGTTCCGTTAAATTCCGTTAGGTGTCGCCACGAACAACGTTTTCAAAGTATCAAAGTTACTTGGTTGGAGGCGCATGAAATTTTTATTGGAAAAAAAACATTTCTCCACATACAACCCTTGGAAGAGTAGATGAACATAAATATTCTCTCATCCTCTTCACAAGAGCTGTGATAATTCACCCCTTCTTCAAACGATTAAACATCAGTTATTTATTATTTAATGGTCGAAGGTGTGATATAGAGAACTCAAGAGGGGGTGTAAGCAACAGAGTGAATTTGCATTCTCTAGAGGGATGAGAGGGTGAGGAGGGGGGAGGCCAACACACCGTTAAAGGCAGTAAGCGCCAGGCGTTTACAACCGATAATACCTAAACGCGTGGAGAGCACTTGTTGAATCGTGGAAACGTAGAAGAGGGAGTCAGAAGGAAAAGGGGCCAAAAGAGCAGAGAGGAGAGAGAGAGAGGTTGGGGTGAGGGGGGTGGGTCAGCGTAACGGATTAGCCCAGAGAGTGCGGTAGAGAATTGCACACGCCTTTCAGCTGTCCATAAATCAAAGTCAAGAAACAGTACTGCCCTCTCTTGCCACTCTTTGCCTCAATTCGCTCCTACTATCCTCTATCTCTCATCTCTATTCCATGAAACTACTACGTTGGTGCATCCTCTTGCTAACGAGGGGGTTGTACGCCACACGCTTCACCACCAAAGTTTATTATCATTTTTTTTTTTAACGAAGTGAAGCCTTTTTTAATTGAATGAACGCTCGATGATTACTCAAATGGGAAGTTGTGTGGGAGGGAACGGGGGGGTTAGGGATTTTTGGTGATTTTATTGGATAGCCAGGGGAATTTACGCGGGATAATGGTGTAATGCAATTCATTTCGATCGAACGGTTCTCGGGATACTTTGAAAACAAGTTTTTTCGCAATTTATTCCGATTCGATGATTGATTTTTCAGTGCAAATTTTCCTACTTTCTCGATGAATTTATAAATTCTTTGAAAATCCAAGGAATTTTTCGTTAGCTTAGTTACGCTAAGGTAAATTCGTATTATTTAAAGATAAATGTATAAACCCGGAAGTCCAGCGAGAAGAGTGGAACTCAGAGTTGTCGGACGACGCAAGTCCCTCCGGGTCCTTGAGATTAACTTGTTGACTTCCTAGTCTGTCACTATAATTCTGTCTCAACTCGAAAGAGATTGAAATAATTTAATATTTATCAATCCTTTTCCTTCACTTCTCTTCTTTCATTCTCAATAAATATTTGTGCTAATATTTACAAGGATTTTCCGAGAGAAAGAAAATAATTTAGAATTATAATACTGCAGCAACGAACGAAGACAGCGACGATTGTGTAGATATACTCGTAAGCATGAGCAATGCCGGAATGACGTCAACCCGTGGTGTTATTTTCGAAAGAGAACAGAGAGAAGTGGTAGAGGAATCAAACTGACTATGGGTCTTTGAGTCGCGCGTTACATACAAACTCGGCGTATTCAATTCACTAAAAAACCCCAAGTCCCTAAAATTAACCGGAAAAATAATTTTCCCCATCGATTTGACTCACTGTGCTTCATCACATCATCGAACCGCAGAAATTCGGAGAACAAGAGAGAGAAACACACAAAGTCCACGAAGATTAGCCGAACGCTATCAGAGACGGATAAGATTGCACACAACACATATACACATGTTCAAAAACGCGATGCACTCGTAATTCTCAAGGACTCGGCGCCTGAATTTCGTGCAAAATATTTTTTTTTTCTTTTAATCACAACAAGCCATTGATCTTCCTCAAATAATTACCTGATTCTTCCCTCATAAATCTTAACGCAGAAAAGGAGCAAAGCGAAAAAAAAAGAAACAGGCCAAGTGTGATTCACTCGGTCACTCCCTTATATACCGTCTATATAAATACATAAGGAAAATAGTTAAAAGAGGGGCAAAGAAGTAAATGGCTTTACCCCATATACTAAACAACCCCCTGGTTAACGAAAATATACAGGGTGAGCTTTTGTATTCGAGAGCGGGATGGAAGAACGAATAAAGGAAGCTTCCCCAGTTACCGAGGGGTTGACGATCCCTCGAAAGTTCAGGATGTAATAGAGGGGATAGGAGACTCTACTCAACCGTCATCTCTTTTCCCTCATGTATTTCACCATGAGATAATTTTCGATCTGAAAGATCAGAGGGAAATTGTTGAAGAACTTTTTAGATGACAAAATTTCTACTTTTCATTAATTTAATGAAAAATTTCTGATTTTAATTGTGAATGAAGACAAAGGAATAGTCTCTTTTTTTATCACTGAATATTGAATTAATAATTAAATGAATATTCAGTGTTAATGAAAAATAATTGAAGAATGCAAAAGTGACCGGAACCACGCGTCGCTTACGAAATGCAAGTAAAAGAAAATGATGGAGGTAGAGAAAGAGAGAGAGGTTAGAATGCACGTGCATCAAAGTACTGGTAGTTTTGCGCGCCCTCTCTCAAATACACTCCAACAGGAAGAACACCGTGTGCTTGGGGTGCCCACACGAGGGGTGGCTATGAGAAAGAGGAAGAGAGAATAAAAAAGAAAAAAAAAGAAGAGCCATATGGCAGGCAACGCGCGTGGGAGACAGGGGAACTTGGGCTTCCCCGTTTCTTTCCCAACTCATCCCGCATTTTTCGTCCCCCTCATTTTTTTTCTCTTCTTTCATTATCGTAATTCATTTTTTATTTTATTTTTGTTAGATGAATATGATTTTTGAATTATTTGGATGGAAATAATTGAGGAAGGATTTTAGCGACAGGTTGAAAACTTATTGTAACGAATGTAGTGGAAACAAAAAAAGGAACACCGGAATTGGGACACAATGGGTATGGTGTTTATTGCAGTTGAGGGTTAAAAAGAAAGCGGAGGAAAAATTTCACGAATCATAAAAGAATTACGATACAATGTCTGTGTGTGTAGAACCTGTTTCAACTAGTGACGAGTGGGCGCCCTCGGGTTTTACGAGGATTCTCGTCCTGGGGCAAACCGGACAACTCATATTTTTCTATGTTTTTGCGTCTTTTTTTCATTGTCCTGCACAATTTGCGTGGATTTTATTGGGGAATAGAACAAATAAACAATATTAATTGAAACACCTGACACACCTGCGTGAATTCTTCAGGACGATCAAGATCTGCGATGAGGTTCACCTACTTTAATGTTTTATACTCAACTTTTCGAATATCCTGTGGAGAATTCGGTGGCACACAAACGCAGGAGAGTGCTAGGATGCGTTTGACTGTGTCTATGTGTGTGGGGTCCTACCTGAATTCCATAGGTCCCAGGTATGTTGGAGGGAAAAAGAAGCAGAATGTAAGAATATATTTTGACGAGGGTCAGACACTTTTTCGAGGCAGACAAACCCCTCGGTTCCCTAGATTTTCGAAAATTCGGCACCAAATGGAATTTTGGGGAAGATACTTTTTGGAATCACACAATGAAAGAGACATTAGAATTTATAATTATTATTCACTCAATTACTGATTCTTTCATCAACGTCATTAACTTCCAATTAAGAATTATAATTGAAGATTTCTTGGAATTCCGAAATTTTGACAATTTTACCCAAATGATTTTTTTGAAAAATGTCATCTTCTTTGAAGTGAGTAAATGATTTTTTTAATACTACGTCATGGAATATAGAAGGGAGCAATGCCCGAGGGATAGAGGAATAGATGAAGCCTAGGGGAATGAAAAAGGGGCCGTGCTGAAGGACCAAAATAGGATCCCTAACTTTTAGGATACTATGGAAAAACGTAGGCACGAGGTCTACAGAAGGGAACCGTCTAATGCCTTTGTCGGATAGGGCGGCAAATGCCATTGTTCGTTATTTTCGGGGTAGAAGAACCCCGAATTGTGTACCCCTCACAATCCACGAACCGTGAGGGAATATAAGCAGGGTCGGGGGCTCTTTCATGGCGAAGGAAACCGGAGGGGAACGCTTCAGGGTTCTTTTTTGGACTCGCTTTTGTGTGTATGTCTACGTCTGACCGTTTTCATCGAGTTTGAAGTTAGAAAATATTGAGAATTATGGGAAGAGAGCAGAAAATTTTAACTGATGAATTTTTACGAACAAAATTTCTGAGGATCCAAGTTTTCGACTTTTTTTGGGACTGCAGAAATTCTTTATCTACTGACGTCGATATGAATTTTTGAATTGACGCGGGAAAGAAGAAACGTGGGAGAGTTTTACAGTTGTAGCTATGGAGTTTAGAGTTTCAGACGGAGAGCTATGTGGCTTTTTCGAATGACTTGATTGCCGTTCTGGAGGGAGGAGAGGTTAAAATATCTGCAAAACTTATGTGTGTAATGTAAAATTGAAACAGGAAAAGCGAAGAGAAGTGAATCAACTAGAGAGTTGGGGTCCTCAGCAATAGTTATTTTACCTCTCTTACTTTTTTTTACCTCAACCCCGTTAACCAACACAAAATGGGTGTTGGTGAAAGGTGTGGCAGCCATTTGGATTTGTACGTAAGAACATGAGAATGTTGGGTTATATATTTCATCGTATATAATACCTATATTCCCTTTCCCCTCCTCTTCTACCTCAAACTTCAAGTTGCTTCATAATCATTTTCATCCTGTCCGGTTTTCTGTTTTCAATGGAGTGAAGAGATGAAGGATGCATAACAACACACAACGTGAACCAGAAAAAAGGAATAAGGAAGAAAAGATATATAAGGAAAAAAACAGGTGTACAGCTGGGATGAATTAATCGGATTCAATGACCTTTTTGGGATTTAAGAAATGAATGATGCTTGAGTAAAGCACGTTTGCATTAATTTCATTGAGAGATAATTGACAGTAATGAAGTGGTGCGATAAGTTTGAAGAATAGTAGGTAGATTATTTTGTACATATCTCGAAAACAATGAGGTTCACGAAGATTTATCAAGAGACCTTTTCTGGAGCCAACAAAATTCTCTACAAAAAAGGTTCTATGAAGTTTTCTTCTGCGAGTACTCGTTTAAAATCTATTTGGAAACAAATCAACAATTAATTCTTTAATTTATCCTTCGCTACTTCATCATTGATTGAAATAACAATTAATTAAATGAGAAATTCAACGCGATTTATTAATCAAGTAAACTTCAATTCTCCAGTGTCAAAATAATGGCAAGAAAAATCTGTTTCGTTGATTCCGAATGTTTTTTTTTCATTTTTTTGGATTCAAAACATACTGCAAGCTCCCCCGTCAGATGACAAATGAGTTTGTAACACAGGTTTAATATATTTGTGTACATGTGTATTCATGCACATGGTTTTCGCAAATATATAGCCTTGTGTATATACGTAAAGTACAAAAATAAAATCGTCCGGTCGTTTGGTTTTCAGGCATATCACTGTACTGTCTCTCTGTATGTGTTTCGTCGTGTATATGAGCCTTCTCTCTGCTGAGACAAGGTTACGCGACGCTCGTGAAAGTCGACTCGACGAATTTCGTTTGAAGGAGATATATATATTGTCCAGTGTCTCTTTTTATTTCATTACTCTTTCTCTCCTTTATGCGGCAGAAAACAGTGAAAAAGACGAATTAAAGGCGATAAAAAAAAGAGAGAAGATGAATGTCTCTCAAGGCTGAGTTAGCAGCGTGTGGCAGTCAGCTGGTCTCGTTGTGTGATGATTAGGCCAGCGACAAAGACACAAGGAACGGAAAAGAATATATATA
>JABSMS010021930.1:0-11032 GCA_018902275.1 Aleiodes sp. PSUC_FEM 10030003
AGAGCTACAAAAAAGCATTAGACAAAAAGGACGTATCTCCATTAGTTTCTGAGATATTTGAGGAAAACAATTGGCAGGGAAAATCGACTTATCGTGTTTTACTTCTTTTCTACTGAATTGTAGAAACCTTTTTTGCAGAGCGAGAAGAGAGCTACAAAGAAGGTTTTGATGAAAAATTTCGCATCTCTAACCGTTTTCGAAATATTCCAAAAAAATCGAATGAGAAAATTATGAAATGTTTACGTAATTAATGAATGTTGAAAAAATTTGATTCATGAATTTCTTTCGTTTTATTTATTTTTTAAAAAATAAAAAAACTGATTAAAATTATTGGATATTAACTCTTGATAATTAATTTTGCATTAATTATCTTTTTTTTCAATTTATTGTGTAAATTATGTTTGTAATTATCTTCTGGAATGTAAGGTGGAAAATGACAATTTTATGTTAATATTACATGATTAAATTGCAAAATAATTCTGTGGTTGACATTCAGAAAATCTTCAGCAGCTCAATTTTATTAAATTCCGTTCAACTTTTTTTTTCATCTGCAAAATGAAAGCCACAAATGGATCACTTGAATTTTCAATGGTACAAATAAATAAAGAACACGTTTTGCTTTTTCAAATCTTCAATTTTAGTACGAAGGCCTATTATTATTAGCGTTAGTGATGCTCCACTCGTGTAACAATAAAACATTAAAAATTACAATAAATTTTATAATTGAAAGAAATTAATTGATATTAAAAGAACAAAAAATTAAAAATATATTTCATCACGAACGAAGCAGTCACGCTCAATTCGATCGACAAAAAAAGTTAATTACATAATTCAAGTAGTACAAAATTCTGTTCACAGAAACGATTTTTTTCCATAAAATTTCATTAAATAATTTTTTTGATTTTCCATATTTTCTCACAAAAAAAGAGCCACAAAAAATAAATAAATTCACAATATCTTCTTCAATACAAAATAATTATTTTTCATTTCAAATTTATTTTCAAAAAATTACTCTATTATGTTCACTGAAGAAATGATGAAAGAAGAAAACTTTGATCTTTTCTTTCTGATAATTTCGCGAATATCTTTGAAACGAGTGGGTTTAGAAAAAAACCTCAAGAGACATGTTTTGTAGAAAATTTTCCGAGCTACAAAAAAGCTCCCCTAACATTTTTTCCTAAACCCCATAATTCTCGAGATATTCACAAAAGAATGAAAACGTAATTCTTTCATTACTCTTTATTATTGCAAGTTTGCGTGAAATATCTCGGAGACTAAGCGAGATCCAAAAATTTTCGTTGAAACCTTTCTTGTAGCTCCCTTCCCCTACAAAAACAACCCCCCGAAAATTTCCCTATCTCCCTCAGTCCCCACGATATCCCCAAAAAAACTCCATTAAAAATAAACTTCACGCTCTCCATAAACATTTTAAAATGGCTGGTACTCATAAAATTGAAAAACTAAATTCTCCCCATGAATTATTTTTTCGCTCCATCACTCATCCACTCCCTCCAATCAGAATAAAGATTACGATAAACTGAGGCGCGCAGTAAGAACAGTGAAAGAATCGCAGAGAAATAAAACTAAAAAAATAAACTTATAATTTACAGCATGACTCAACAACGTTTGCGCCCTGAAGACAGGCCAGTAAAAACGCCCGGCATTGGGTCTCAACAATTTGCGTTGCTTTTATTAATCTCGAGACAAGAAGATGAAAAAAAATCGAAACAGAAATATTAAACTAGAGAGAAATTTCCAAAATAGAGAAACAAAACGTTCAAATATTTTTTTTTCCTTAATAAGATGATGGAGAGAAGAAGAAAGAGGCGTAACCGATAATAAAACGGCGTTGCAGCAATGCACAGGAAGATAATGATAACGATACATCAACGTTTCAACGATATACCGGTTAATTAAATACTCCATTAATCTATTAATCAACGTGGCATAAAGTATCTTTTCATTTTATCATTTTTCATTCCTTTAAACATTTTGCCTTTTTTTTCATCGATTTTTCCTACATTTTATCGTGCTTTTTATCTTCATTTTAAAATATTCTATTTTTATTTCGGAATTGTTTCTTCAATGGATTCAGTAGGGATCCAGTGCAGCAAGACCGAGTCTCGGTGGCTCAGCGTAACTGTGACGATAACGTCCTGGAGTTGGAAGAATTTCAATGCTCTGTCTACCATCACGATCAATGTATCTCTCGTGTTTTGGTATTTCTTGATAAACAATTGGACGGGCTCGAGGTTTATCTCGTGATTCACGAGAGTGACGATCCCTATTTTCTCTTATCTGAAATATTAAATTCAATTAATTAGATTTGTTATTTAATTTCATTGATTATGATCGATTTAATTTATATTATTCTATGAAACACGAGGGAGAATGGACATTTCAATGAAACTTCGAGAAATAAATTTTCCTAAAAATCGTTGAAAAGACAGCATTTTTGCGATGAAAAACCCGTTTCGATTTTTTTTGAATCAAAATTCAATTTTTTCAAGCAGAAAATAGGGAATTAATCGTTTTTTTGGGAATATCTCTGATACTAGATACAGCAGCGGGTTGAGATTGGTTGCAAATGGAAGCCGAGAAAATTTCCCATCGATTTCATTTTTTACGAATCGATTTTAGACGAAAATTGAGAAAGTTATCGTCGATTATGGAGAAATCATATTTTCAGTGATAACTTCGTCAATTTTGGTCCAAAATCGATTGCTAAAAAAAGAAATCGATGGGAAATGATCTCAGTTTTCATTTGAGACCAACAACAACTCGTTGCGATCATTAGAATCGGAAATATCCTCGAAAAACCGAAATTTGAAGAATTGAAAGAAAATTGGAAAACTGTTTCCACATATTTTCCAACAAAAATTTCTCAGATGAAAGGCAATGTCTTTTAAGAGTTTCAATAAACGTCCATTTTGCCCCATGTTAACGAACTCCATTTACATTATTTGAATTGTTTAAATAAAATAAATGATCCGAGCTATTTATAACATTCTACTAACATCTCTGTGATCAATCATGTGTCTCTGCTCTCTCGGTTCTCTTCCACTAGATGAATTATCGTAGAAACTCCTGGGTCTTGGCCTGGACATGACCTCGGTTGGTTCAGCCGGACGCTCCGTAGAGTAATGCTGTCCCCTGACCCTCGGCCGATTTCGATAATCGGTTCTCTCACGATCTTTTTCACGGTCCATGTCCTGATGACTCCTTCTTATCATGTGATCGTGATGAACTGTTGTTGACGAAGTATTGTTTGTTGAAATGTGACGATTTGTGCGATCATCGTGGGGTAATCTCGATTGCTCCAACCTGTCGATGAAATAATACACTTATTTTAAATTTTTAATAATAATAATTGCGAAACTAAATTTAAGTAGAGACAAAAAAGGTCGTGTCTTTTTTTAAAAATGCAATCTCTGTACTTTTCCGTCGATTTTTCCAAAACAATTGCAACGTGAAGAATCAAATTGTTGGATTTTTTAATTTTGAAAATTCCATTGAATAGTCAGGGAAATTTGAAATGGAAAATGCCATAATTCAATCGATTTAGATCAATAATTCCTGAAATGATAGAAAAAATGGAGAACTTTCAAAAAAAAAATTTTTTGGATTATTTTACTAAATCAGGTTATTTCCGGAGCATTGTGTTTTTTTCTTTTTTTTATTTATGCGTTTTAAACAGCACAATTTCTGCCGCTGAGCATTGTGTCTTGCTTCCATAAAATTTTTAATTAAATCGTAACGAATTGAGATAATAATTATTCAGTGATAAGTATTTCTACAATAAATAATTCACAAAATTTTTCTAAAAATAATAATTCTCGGAATTTTGATTTTTTTTAAACAATTATTTCTGTAATAAAGAATTCACAACAAAATATTTCCAAAAACCCTAATATTCTTCATCAATTTTTTTTTTGTTGATTTTTTGTCATTATGATCTTGTCGTGGATAGATTATTACAAAAAACCATTATAATTAGTGAATGAGTGAACTCCGAGTTTATCAACGCAACGGATAAATCCATGAAAGGCAATAATTTCACTAACCAGACTCCCTTTCTATCCTCAAACATTGAACAAAAATAATTCAACTTTCTGTTTTAGCTACTGTTGATTTCCATCGAATATATCAAACTCGTGTTACTTTAATAGGTGAAACGATTTATGTTTCAGACAATTTCTAAAACCTGATCACAAGAATGTGCGCGCATTACCGATGAAAATCATGGCCAACACAAAATAACAAGTGTTGCATATCATTGTGTTTTCATCAAATGAAAATATAGAAAGGGAATTTTTTTTTGATACAATCTGATCTTCAAGTTGAATCAAATCAACTTTTACTGAATTTTTTATTAATTTTTTTTTATTCTCTTTATTTCTCTCGTTGAATTATGTTATTCGTTATGCTCGATTGCCCATTTGAGAATTTTCCGGTGGCTCAAGGACACTCGCGGGAAAAGAATGAAGAGCCTCGCATTCCACAAATTTTTTAAAATAATTTCTTGATGTTCGAAAATAAAAAATAAATTATAAAATTCCAAGTTATAGCTTATAATTTAGTCGACATGCGCATGGACACTGTCACTGTCATTATTCTCGCTGTACAACGGTTTTTCTTCATATGTTTTTTATCAAAGTTCCTTGATCGTTCGAGGTAATCCATAAACTTGCGAATTAAAACCTCATCATAATTATCAAAGTGAATAAAAATTTTGTAATTAATGAACGGGAATGAAAAAAATTATTTCCTTGTTAATATCCCGAGGACGTGAGGAGGTGGGGGATTTACGATGATTTGGTTTGAAAGTTGAAAAAAATTTAACTGAAAAAGACAGTTCATTTGTCTCAATTAATTAGAAAATTATTGATAATTTTATTAATGAAGTGATATAAAAAAAATCACTGAATTTGTTTTTTTTTCGGCGATTCTTCTGCGAATTTCTCCGAAACGAGTAGGTTTAGAGGAATTTTGCAAGAACGCTTTTTTGTAGAGAATTTTGTGGGCTACAAAAAATGTTTCTTGATAAATTCCCTTGAACCCAATAATTTCCGAGATATTCGTGAAAATAATAAATTCGTTATTTTTGAATTTTAATATTTGAATTGAAATGTCCTCTTTCCATTCGTAAATTAGTCATAAATTTTTGTTTATCGTTGTCACGACAAACGTGTGTCCTAATTTATTGTTAATTATGATTATCATCGGTACTCAACAATTTGTTGTTAATTATCATTAATTAAAAGTTGCTTTTCCGATGCAACGATTAAAAAATGGAGAGATCCCTTTTTTTGAGATAATGAAGTGGATGAAATTCGGGAATTTTCATGGTTTTAGTGAATAACCAGGAAAATTTGAGGCGGAAAATGATATAGAACAATCTTCGCCAGAACAATAGTTCTTGAATTATTTTTAAAGAATTTTTTTTTTTGAAAATTTTCATTTTCTTCATTTGTCTTAGGCTTTCTTTTTAATTACTATTTTTCCCTGATTTCATCATTGCACTTTTTTATCCCCCATCATCAAGTCTCATTAATTCCAATCATCAGTCAATATATATCGTCACCCTAGAGTCAAAAGGGCGTAAGTCATTTTTTGAAAATCTACGAAAATTGAATCTACATTCATTTTTTCATAAGAATACTAACTTACGCCCTTTTATTATTCAATAAGAAAAAATGGCACTTATGCCCTTTTGATTCTCTTTAACTATTGTTACCTGTTTATTATTATTATTCAAGTTAATAAAAATCTTTAAAAGTCAAAAAAAGGTATTTTCTTCATTATCTCAGTAATTATTGATTCAAAATCGATTAAATTACAGTTCAAATTTCCCCGGCTATTCAATGAAATTCTCCAAATTTTAAAAATCCAAAAACTTATTTTAAAAATACAATTTTTGTCCCAATTTCGATTTAATTAACCGTTAAAAAAAAATCCAACAATTATTAATTACTTCGCGCCGAAAAATTGCTGTTAACAAACTAATAATTAAAATAAATTAACACTTGACATTATCAATGAACAATAATTAACGCTAATTACCGTATAATTAACGACTTTTTGCTCCCAAACAAAAGTGAAACTTCGCTTTATTGATTTTAGAAATCTTCTCACGTCGGTTGGAGAACGAAAAAAAATAATTAAAAACCTGAATGATAGATTTGAAGTACCCACCTGTGCATTCCATGGCTATCGTTTTGATCTCTGCTCCTCGTAATTATTCCTCTACTTATATTCTCTCTCTCCATCGCTTTAAACATCTCTTTAGCGTCTTGAAATCTCTCGCGTGGGCTTGTCACCTCGATTGGATCAACTTTCGGCTGATACTGAGGACTTGGTGAACGTTGACGTAATTCCGGGGCTCTTCGTATGCGATTGTTGGAATTTGGCGATACACCACGTGCTAATCCTACTGGCCGCTCTGGACTGCGTGGTAGACGTGGTAGAGCAACGTTCGTTGATTCTTGGAGGTAATCAGCTTCCTCTGCAGCACCGCCCCAATCTTCATCTGTAATGAATTCTTCATTATGTAATGAAATTCTATAATTATGAATTCTGTAATGAAAACTTCAAAAAAAAACTCCAATTGAAAAATTTCTAACAAAAATACTTATTATGTTTATATTTCATAAACATAATGAATAACGTTCATTTAATAATTTTTTAATTTAATCATTTTTCGATTTTTTTATTTATTTTTCCAATGAGCATATTTTACATATTTTATATTTTCTCATGAAAATAAATTCTATTTAATGAATATAAATTTTGAGTGTTCTTCAGCGACGTTTTTTTTTAATTTTCATTAGTAAAGTTTTCTTGCGTTGAAGTTCTTCTGACCAAGTTTTTTAGACGTGATACCAAAAAAACTAGGGCAGAATAAAATTGAATTATTGCGTTTTTTAGACTTTTTCAGAAAATTATAATGCAGTTGATTGATTTCGTAATTTTGACCATTGGAAAAGCAGGGAAATTTGAGTTAAAAATTCTCTAATTTAGATGATTTTGGTACAATAGTTTCTGAGATATTTAAAAAATAATTTATGCTGTGATTTGTTTAATTTAAGAAATTGAATTAATCATTAATTCAAAAATGTGAGAGTTTGTGCGATCATCTTGTGTTAATATTGATTGCTTAAACCTGTTGATGAAAGAATTTATTTATTCTCGAAACTTAATAAAAAATAGTTCAATTCTTATTGAATTCAATTTAATTAAGAAAATAATTTATCCTATAATTCTTATTTTTGGATTATTTCAAAAAGTATTTAACCGAAATCTATTGTTTATAGAATTTTTTCGTGAAATTTCCTTGACTTTCCAAAAAAAAAAACTGTAAAAATTCGAAAAGTCCTTCAACTTCGTTGAAAAAATCTTCGGTTATGTGAAAAATTGGTATTTGCGATTTTAATAAGAGCAGTAACCTTGGACAAATTACGAAAGCCTTAAATTCAAGGTTCATTGAAACACTCGCCCACACTTGCAGAAAACAGAGAGATTCATAAAATTCACGAAACACGTACAGACTATTACAGACGCAGGTCAGTAATAAATAAAGTTTTATAACGCCACATTCGAACGTGGGATGCTGGGGCATTTGTGGTACGTGACATCACGCGATCTCGTCACAAAACGAGACTCTTCACCAATCGATAATGATTATTGAGAAAAAAAAAGAAATAAAAATTGATTGTCATGCAAACAGAGATGATCTTTACAACGATGATTAATATTAATTAATCTTTGAAAAAAAATATTTTTTTCATGAATTCAGTCGTGAAGAGAGCGAAATTTTTATGAGGACCTTTTTTGTAGACGATTGGAACAAGAAAATATTCCCTATAAAAATTCCCCTATCTCCCATAGATTTCGAGATATTTTATGAAAAGCCTTCACAAATACATTTTTGAGACCTCACTTTTCTCTACAAAAAAGGTCCCCAGAAAAGTTTCCCATTTCCCATAGATGCCGAGATATTCCAAATGAAAGTTTGAAAGAACTGACTTTCGAATTTCCGTTAAAATCCTAAATTCCATTGAAGCAATGATCTCCAAGGAGGACAATTGCCGTGTATCTCTTTCCATTGAGTAACGATACAAATGAGAATACGTGACGACATGTAAACGAAGCCCACTGAAAGATTCACCTTCCAGAAACAACAAAGGAGCAAAAAAAGAATTGAAGAAGACCCCCAAGGCGAAATCTCGTACGTTGATCAAGGATAAACCTTTAAAATGGGCACTCATGCAGTGGAATATCTCTAATGCAAGGAGGCCATGAGGTTTCCCGTAAATACCAATCCCCTTCCTCAGGTTTTAACTTTAAATTGAAGGGAAAAGATTAAACGATTGAAAGAGGTCTCAAATAATTTTTTTTTAATTTAACCTCTCGTTTCTACTTTTTTTTGTTAATTCGTTAAATCTTTTTTTGTATAACTCAACAATTTTTCGATGGTAAATTGTACGTATGTCTTCGTTGTTGGCAATTGCGAGGGCCCGAGGCTGTGGGCCGAGAATGCGGAACCTTCTCACGAAGATGCCGGCAGGAGTTTGAACATGCTGATTCACACACGAATTTACGATGTCTACCTGTTTTTTGATGTGAGAGGAATAAGAAAAAAAGAGCCATCGAGTATATGTGCTGTGTTGCATCGAGTGAAACTAGACAGGGAGGTATTCTGCGCAATGACACGACATCGACACCGTCGTGATAAATGTTGCCAGGGTTCTTGGAACCTTGAGGAAATCTATGAACATGAAGAAATAATAAATTACGATGAAAAGTTTCTTTCGATGTTTTTCGATGATGCTGGGAGAATGGGTGGGGGAGGGGAATGAAAGTGGTGAGATTGGATAGCCAGGAAAATTTCCGGAGGAAAATAGTGGTCGGAAGTCCGTTTTGCCCCATTGGTTTTGGAGCTATTGAATTTCAAATGATTTTTGGGGAATTATGAGGTTTTAATTGGTCGGACGTCGAGAAATCTTATTTCGCTTGTATCTCGGAAATTGATGGGTTTAGGAGAATTCGTCGAGAGACATTTTTTGTAGGAAATTAAATTCTCTACAGAAAAGGTCTCTTGAGAAATTTCGATAAAACCATTCGTTTCGGAGATATTTATTAATTTACTAGCGAAGTGGATAAATGGAAAGATGGAATTTGTCAATTTTTTTCTACCTATTTTACTAAATATCTTCGAAACGAGTGGGTGTAGAGAAAAATGTTAGACCTTTTTTGTAGAGGATTTTATGCTCTACAAAAAAGGTTTCTTGGCAAATTGCGATAAAACCGATAGTTACTGAGATAATCGCGATATAATTTGAATTAAAAAAAAAAAGTATCTGCACTGTGAAATGATGAAAAAAATCATTTTACTTTGTGAATATCTTCGAGACAAGTGGGTTTAGAAAAAAATGTGAGAGCTTTTTTGTAGAGAATTCTCCGAGCTACAGAAAAGGTTTCTTGCCAAATTATTACTTTAAATTAATAAATTTACTTTCCAATTAAAAAAAAATTCTTTCTAAACTTTCAACGTTTTTCCTGGTACGAGTGATAATTATTAGCAATAAACAGCAGAAATACTTTTTACCAATGATTTTATGAACTTTCTCTTCAATTTCATTAATTTCGCGATATTTAATATAAGTTGAAACATAAACATTCCAAATGCTTTCTATTTTATTCAATATTTCATCATTTTTCATTATTTTCTTTTTTTATTTTCACAAACAATTTCAAGCACAACTTTTTACGAGGGGAAAAAAATCGAATGAATTGTAGCACAGAGAAAAAGTCAGAGTCGTTAAACCAGTGAAACGATCGGTTTTCGGTGTGGTCGATGGAATAAAAAAAAACAATTCAGTGAATAAAAAAAATCGTGTCAAGAAACTCAGGTTGAGATGAAGTAAGAGATCGAATTATTCTCGAACGGTACTTTTACAAAGCTCTGTACTTTTATTTATTTTTTGTTTCATTTTTTCTTCATTGTTCTTCCATGAACGAATCGTTTCGATGTCTCGAGGGAGGTCCAGGAAGACAATTTTTTCCGTTTATATAATAATATAAAAAAAATGGGGAAATTCATCACTGCAATCGTAAACACGAGGAGAAATGATTGGTTTTGTTGAAATAGAATTTTTTAGAAAAAGAAGTTGCACGATTCAATCAAAATTGGAAAGTAATTCTTTTTTTAATTTTAATGAAACTGAAAAATCGATTGTGATGAAATCAAAAGATGAGAAATTTGTTATCTAATAAAAGTCGGGAGGTAATTATAATAAATTCTGAAGGATTTCACGGATTTCTCTTCTTGGAAGTAAATCTGAAGATGGAAAGATATTTTATGAATTGTTGTTGACTTGCTTTCGGAAATTATGGAAAATTTATTTCTCAAATATTATCTAAGGGGAATTAAGGATATTGAAGTACTTCAGCAATGTTGTTGTTTCTTTAAATCTTTTTGGACGATGTGAGATTTTACAATGATTTTGTTGTTCAAATGTTTTAGTGTTAAAATTCAATTTTTAATTTTAAGCTCTTGGAAAATATTCTAAGAATCTCAAAAGAATTCTAATGGTTTAATTTGTAAGGAAAATTCATAAAAAATTGCATTTTTTGCACATTGAGATTTTTTACATAAATAATTTATAAACAATTAATTTTTTACCCTCAAAATCATTTTTTAAGAATATTTTCATATTCAAAATTTTAGCAGAAAGGGATATTTAAGAAAAAAATTGAAGTTCCCCGTTATATAAGCTGCACGTTTCACCCGAAGTGTTAATAAAAAACTCGCATCATATCGTCGCCCTAGAATCAAAAGGGCCTAACCGCCATTTTTTCTTGCTGAATAATAAAAGTAAGTTAGTATTCTTATAGAAAAATGAGCGTAGATTTAATTTTTGTAATTTTCAAAAAAGGGCACTTACGCCCTTTTGACTCTAGGACGACGATATGATAGACTTCTGTATAATAATTATATTTTTATACAAATAACCCAATAAAATTGCTACTT
>JABSMS010021931.1:0-28214 GCA_018902275.1 Aleiodes sp. PSUC_FEM 10030003
TAATGGAGTTCAAGTAAAAATATGCTTTGGCTCCGAGAATATATCGTTGCCCTAGAGTGAAAAGGGCGTAAGCGCCATTTTTTTAAATCTACAAAAATTGAATCTACATTCATTTTTCCATAAAAATACTAAATTACGCCCTTTTATTATTCAGCATGAAAAAATGGCACTACGCCCTCTTGATTCTAGGGCGACGATATAAAATATAAGAAATTCAAAATGAAGTTGTGAACCTAAATACCAAAATATTTGAACCACACTTCTCACTTCAACTGGGTATACGGATGTAGAATTTATTCAGAATTAAAATTAAATTTTCCATTTTGGGAAACGAAGTTTTTGCGCCATTTCCGAAAATGTCACAATGTGCAGAAGCACCCCGCTCTCTCCTGAGGCAACATACATTTTATTGAGGATATTTAGACAGCACTATGGGTGACCAAAATGAACTACATTGCAGGCATATTCAAATTTAACGTAATTGTGCCTTGAGTATTGAATTTTCATTGAAAAAGAAAACGGCGCTTCCATGAATATCAAGAGTATTGACAACGTGTCCATCGATAAATTGTAAATTTGAAATGTACAAAATATAAATAGAATTGAACTCAATCATTTATATTTTTCAATTTCTTCCCACTTTCAGAAATATCATTTTCGAAATGGTTGAAGATATATGCATTGGAATTTCTGGCAAGAGCTCTAATTAATGGAGTCAAGAAAATTCAATCTCAATTAGCGTGACGTGGGTTAATTCGCCATTATCCACGTGGACATTTTTTTCGTTCGGATTGAAGTGTTCAATTATTCAACTTTTTTCCGGATGCCAGACGTGAGTATAGTATAGCTCATGAAGGTTAATTTATGATGTCATTATTATTCTTTTTTCCGCAATAATTATCATGATTTTTCTTGTGTTTCGGGATTTTATTATTTTTATTCTCAGGACAAATTCGATAAAGGATGCCATTGATTAGCATCACTATTGGTGCACTCCGAAAACTCTTGGAAATAAAGATGCTTTTGTAGACACTTTTAACATACTTTGGAGGCGTGGTTGCTACTGAATGTCGGTTTCAAGATATTTGTTATTCTAAGATGTTTTTTTCTAACTGATATTCCAAATTGAATAAGACGTTACACGGTAAGGGTTAACATACATCATCCCTATCCTAACTCTTCGACTTAATTTCATGCCGTCAATATGGCCATAGTCTTTATCCTTCACAATTCTCATTCAAAGCTCATACCACATTTAACGGAACAAAACGTCGAACAGAACTTTGGAGTTTATCCCTTCAGGTAATAATCAGACGTAAGTCAGAATTCATAGGATAATTAGAGTCTGAAGCGTAGCTGGGGTGATCCCGTAATACTGCACCCCTCATATTGCATGGATTCCAGGCTAATCGGCTGACGTTTGCCTTCCATTCTCCTTTTCCAGTTTTTGCTCCTTCCTCACTACATCTTCTCTAACTCGTGCATTTCTTCAAGGGAATTCGCGTTAAACCACAATTGTAGTATGGGAAGGAGGAAACCAGAAGCCTTCTTCATGGTCTTTACCGATCGATCTTAAATTAACGACCTGAGGATTGTAAGGACAGAGTTATCGTAGTCGTAAATCAGGGGAAAAGTTCGCCTTGGAGCGTTTTAATTTCCGTTAATAATTTACCCATACCTACCTTTTAGCCACCTACTACTTTTCGGTGTCTTCCTCCTTCTTGCCCTAAAGCCAATGGTCTGTGTCTTCAAGGTTTTATTGGGAAAAATCTAATCGGCTTACCGCAGCGGCCTCCCCTCCGGAGAGCACGAGCATCTTAAAACTTTGAACGATACTTAAAAAAATTTAAGGAAAAATATAATGAATAGCAAAGAATAAAAAGAGGGCTGGGGAAGGTCAGGAAAATAATGAAAAAAGATAGAATTGAAGTGCAGAGTTATCATAAAATTCGTAGCATCCGTCTGCAACGTTTCTGAATTAAACTTAATGAGCGTCGTCGTTTAGTTTAATCGAGACGAATGTCGACCACTCCTCCACTATTGCCCTAGGTCTCTCTTTCCCGAGAGTAATTACGTCGTTGGAGTACCAATCAGTGTAACACGAGCAAACCAGGCTGAAAGTGAACGACAAGAAAGGGGAATTGGTTCCGTGGTGGGAAACATTGGAACAACGGGTAAGAAGACAGTTAAATTTCTCTGGGAGTTCTGGCGTCGTATTACAATTCAGTCAATAGTAAAAGCTCCTTTGCATCCACAATAAGATTCACCACTTTTTCTTTTTGATTGAGAGTGATGAATGAAATTGTTGGGTGAAGAATGGCATTTTAATTGAATTTATAAGGTGGTGCTCTTGGGTTGGGCGTGATAAGGAATTGAGAAAAGATATTAAATTGGTTTATGGATATTTTTTCAGAGATCTATATATTAGTTTTATTCTGATGCATTTAGCTCTTGAGGTACCAAGCTTTTGTATCACGGAGTCGGTTGTAGATTTCATTATTCCGGAGTTCAATAACTTTTAGCAAAGGAAAATTAATGGACAGGGGGAAAATTGAAACTCAGCGTTTCTCTTTGCAGTTTCGTTCACTCAATATTGGATGATATCTGGAAGACTATAACGATATTCTAGCTTCACTTTTCACACTTCAATGTGCATAACCATTCCCGGTATATGTGTACCTTGACTTTCAATGCGAATGAAAATATAGAACGTTAGGGACGCTTAAAATATGTTTGAGTGCGCTTTTAGTCTATCTCCACATATATCAAGTCTCAAACTTGTCGACATTATTGTTTAAAAGCCATTTCAGAGGGTCGGGACTACCACATGGCCATCCCACCCGGAATTACCCCATCAATAGTCTAGACTCTACTTCATACATCTAAATTCTGAAAATCCTCAAATGAGTTCCAACTTAGTGCTCTCGGTTTTTTGCCTGTTCATTTCATTTTTATGGAACTTTTCAGAAACTTGTGATCGCTTCAAACTCATATCACGGGAACACTGTACAGGTGAACGGATACTTTTTAATTACGCCGTTCCATAGTCGAGCAAACCACATGTAAATCTCCAAACTTAATGGCTTCACTGACATGAATTGCAACACTTCAAACATAAAGTTTGAGATAATGAGTGTAGTCTCTGAGGCTAGAAATTTAGTGAGTGTAAAGACGACAAGCGAGTAACCTAATTGGATGCTGCCTCGCAACCTCTGTGTTAGATCGTGTGCTGCGCAAAATTAGAGCTTAGCTCACCCTTCCAGTATTGCACTAACCACGGAAAAGATCTGTGAAGAATATCTATTCTGGATATTGTACTTTCATGAATACTATATACAAATTTTCGCCATTCTGACGGACCCGTCAGGGCTAATCGAGTTGTCTATGCGCTCGACACTCGATTAATTGCTATAGGGTTTTTTAATACTAATTGAAAATGTTTTTTGAGAAAAGGGGTCTCCTTCCCCAGTTGTTCATTTTTTCCCACCCACCATTTTTGCCTTGCAATAAAAAAATAAATACAGGAAACTTACTATATTTATTGAATGGAATAACAAAAGTATTGGACCACAAAATATGTTATAGTTGACTTTTCGTCGATATTGCTATAAAATCGATTGGGCTTTCAGCATGGCGTACACCAACATTGGAAGTCAGAACCGCAATAACCAGTTACCATTCCCTCCTCGGAACAGAATCCGAGACATATGAGATGATACCAAAATATAAAATTGATACAAGGACCTGCGAACCTTGTAGAGACACAATCAGGCGTGATAGTGTGAACGTTTGTCGACAAAAGCAGAATCATCAGTATGCCAAAATTCAGATATCCCTCCATCTTTAAAGAAAAAATATCAACTTTTTTCTGAAGTATAAAAAATTGTTGAGACCCAAATATTTATTGTGTCAATAACTGAATTGATGCCAGAAAAATATTCAATTCCCTTCAAGTGTGGGAATATGTGGAAAATCGTTTGATAAAAGCAGAAAGCTACTGTATACGTCATAAGCATTAGCATCGTAGTATTCATAAGAATTTTCAAAAATGGTACTTACAAAAATTGCCAATTACAAAAATTGGATATCCACTCATTTTTTCATAAGGATAATAACTTACGCCCTTCTATTATTCAGCGAGAAAAAATGGCACTTACGCCCCTTTCATTCTAGGGCGACGATATAACAAAAGTCATCCAATAGATCCCTGCATCCATCAGACGTTTAAAATTCACTTTAACGCAAGATCACTCAATCCATCCGCATTAAAAAAAACGTCGAAAATATGAACCAAGAAGAATGAAATTGAAGGAACAATTCAAACCTCACGACCAGCTGATCGTGTAGAAGTGTTCCAGACGCAATTTTAAAGAACCGGATAGCAAACAGCGTGAGGCAGAAGGTGACAGAAGTTAGAAAAAGAGGAGTTACAATATCGCTTAACAGATAAGACTAGATAGAGTAAAGTGTAGAAGAATACGAGGCGGAGGGAAGAGGGAATTCACAGAGAGTGTCAGTGGTGAGTACGTCGGAGCGACGTCGACGTCGATCTACAACAGCGCGCCGGTTTGGTTGGTGGTTGCCGGGGGGAGGGTGGGGGGTCAAGGGGGGAATTAGAGTTTAGTGTTGCGCGAGCCGTGGACGAGTACGGTCCTCGAGCTCCTCAGATCGTTTTATTTTATCGCGAGTGTAATAAACATCGTGACCACGCGCTCTGGCATTCAATTATTGTTCCATCCTAAATTGTAATTGCAGGAAATTATAACTGTTGCGAGCAATTGAATGAAAGACTTCTTGGAAAAATAAGTATAATTGTTTGTTGTTTACTGAGAAAAAAATTTCTGGAGGATTAATTAGAGTTGATAATCAATATTTGGAGATACAGGTGAGAAATAAAATAGTTAGTGGAGAATGAGTGCTAGGGAAGTGACCCTCGTCGGTGGTTCTCCCTGGGGCTTCCGAATGCACGGTGGTCATGACCTGCATCAACCCCTTCGTATCTCTAGGGTAAGTACTACTGTGAAAAATAAACGAACAGTCAAAAATATCATTAAAGTTTAAATGTTTCTTGATATAGTCGTTTTTGTTTTGATACTGCGGTTTATGATATCGTGAAAAATTGGAAACAATGCGTCGGAGATTTTAGTTTATGGGATCTTTTTATTTTTAGGACTTTCTGCAGTGAAGATTTTCATATTAATGGCGGGAAGGAGAGATTTGATAAGAAAGTGGCTTTTTAAGAGGAACTTTGAATTTTTATGGTGGGAATGAAAAATAGGGGAGAGGGAGGTTTGACCTCTCTTGTTTACGTTCCGTTAGTACTACGTACTCAATTATGGGGGGAAAGTTGATTACAGGGGAGGATGGGGCACAATGGGATTTCCAAGACGATTTTGAAGATACCATTTCGGGAATTTAAAATTCAAAATATTGGCAGAAAAGGTTTTTTCAAATTTCCTTGAAAACACGAAAAAAAATTGCAAATTTCTTGAAATTTTGAAAATAAATAAACCAAAAATATGCCAAATTCTGAAAAAATGAGATTTTCCAAATTGTTTAAATATTATTTTTCTCAAAAAATTTCTGTTCCTCAATATTTTCCGGAAGCTATTCTTCATTCATTACCATGCCCTCAGCCTCCCAATAATGAATTATTTTCGATTGGCCACATTATCTTCCTACTGGCATTAAAAAAATCCCCCAATTAAGAATAAAACACATAATCTACAATATTTATCACCCAAAACCCTCGCTTGATATTTAACTGACTGCAAATATCAAAGCTTCATTGATTCCTGATTGAACTTCAAAGCGAATACAAATGTACAAATGAGCTGCCCATTTTCCCAATTAAAAAAAAACAATAGGCAACAAACATTTAAACAAATAATTGGGTATTATTTAGGTTGACTTATCAGAATGTCCACATGACGGTTGAATCGATTCTACAAACCCACTGAACGAATGAATGACAATCAACAATGAATAGGTGATTAATTATCAAAGTGAGGTGAAACAGAACATGTTGGGGGGAGAGGAGAGTGGTTAAAGCAAATGAGGGATGAAGAGGGGGGGAGGGGCAGTATATAGATATTGTTAGGCAGTTGACCTGGTGTGAGCGTATGAGGCGACACTATCGATACAAACGATCCGTCAGACGATATGATCGATGAGATGTGTGTTGGGTTTGTACCTGCTCTAATGGGATAAGAGGGGGGGCACCTTGCGACACATGAACATGGGAATAGAAGCACAGAGGGAAACGGGAAACTCGGGACTATGTTGGCCCGACTCGTGCGATATGCTAACGCGCTGGATCGTTACGATGACGTTTTCCAGCTCGAGATTACGCACGCCTCGGGTCTAACCTCTCTTATGTATGTATGTAACAGTTATGCAAACGAGAAGTTTAAAGATGATAGGACACTTAAACTTTTTTTTTTAATGCTTCATTACTTTTTTTTCGTTTACATGGTGTATTTATACTTCGTAAATTAGGAATTTAATTAGTACAGAAATTTTGTCTTTAATTATTTTGTCTTAAATTTAATTAATTTAATTATATTTGGCGTCGCCCGGGTAGGGGGGGGGCTAGAATGTGCCTTCATTAATAATGCTAAAAAATCATGGAAAAATTACATTTTTGTGATGTTTGTGAAATTTTATTTTGTACATCAAGAAATTACATTCTTTTGAATGAGATTTAAAAAAATTTGAATAACAAAATTTTGGAAGTATTAAAAAATGTTGAATTTAAAAACACCGAATTTTTTAATCGATTTTTGAGAATAAATTAGTCTTTCTGCCCCTCTTCCTCTACATATATCTTTCGTAATTTTAAATTTATACAAATTTTTTACTCAGAAATCACTGCTCAATTTTTTGAAGGTTCACCCAACTTATTACTATCAATTCATTATCAACCTCCAATTTGAAGGAATTTTGAATTGAAATTCAAATGAACAGAAAGCATAATTCACCCTCTGATGCAATGAGCAATTGAACATCATCAATTGTGCACACCAAATATAATGAATTAGATAAGTCTAAAATTAAGTCCAATCTTCTTTATGCCTCCTTATAATAGACTTTCAACGCACACGCGAGCACACCTCAGTTCTTTTTATCATCGCGATACTGTACTATTGCTCAAGGTCACCTCGCAGTGTTGTAACTTAGCGGCTCTTTAATTACGTCGTTTAACTGTATCTTCCTCAACGTTTTTCTATCCCTTTTTTTTAACGATGAGAGCCATGGCCAAACTTGTTTGTTTCTCGTCCTCATTACACACACGTAATTGGCTGATCGATCTTTACTACTGATTAACATCGAAATTCGTTTCGTTTCTCTATCGCTCTGCCTACTCCACTCCCAACCGGAAATATAATTGAATGCAAACGTCAAGGTCGAGCGAGTATCACGTTTCTTTTTCTTCATTAATTCTCTCTGTGGTTAAATCGTGAATATAATTCTGCAGATGATTTCAATGGGTAACAATGGAATTATCTGAAATAGAATCTTTGTAATTGTGAATGACAAATGTTTCAGAGCATGGAGGAGCACTTGTGAAGATAAAAAATTCATATGAGGAATTAGTACGGAAAAAATGGAGTCTTCCTCGTGAGAGTCCGAATTTTCTTTTTCTCTTATGTAACCAGGGAAACGAAATTAATTATGATCTACATTGCGGTGCTCAGAAAAAATTAGATAATCAACGGACTATTCTGTGAATAATGATAATTGGATGGAGAATAATCGTTTTTTATCCTTAAGGTGAAACTTCTGGAAATTTACGAAATTACTTTTTTTTGAGAAAAAAAATCAGTTAAACAAAAAAAATCAAAATATTTGTTTATCTCACATTGGCGAGAGATCAGATAATTTAGATTAATTCTAAGCTAAGAAAAGTGTTGGTTAGATGAGAAACACGAGAACTTAGTCGACTGGTGAATTTATTCATTTTATACATTTATTCGACAGAATTGGACAAAATAAAGGAGAAATGAACGATTATTCACCGTTTTTCCGTTATTCTACACGGGATGAAAATATAGATAATTATTGGAAGGTGATTGTACCAGTAACAATGGAATCGATCGCTTCACCTCACTAAGAATATAAACCAGAAAATTTCATATTGATAATTAAAAAATGATATGAATAATAAAAATTATCACCAATTGATCAATAGAATCTGACCAGCATTGGGCAAATTAAATTTATTGTCTGTGTGATTCTATCTTCAATTATTATGATTATTAAACTTCATCTGATAACGTTTTCCGACGCCTTCTTCCATTACATTAAAATCGGACAATCGAACTCTATTTTTACCACAGAAAATAGAAAAAAATATATTATCACTTTGGATAAAAATTCGAGTGCTTTAACAGTACAGCCACCATCAAAACAATCGGTCTGATAGTGGATTAAGAGAGAGAGTCGTATTCTACGAGGAGAATGTATTAGTATCGTCCCAAACACACAAAGAGATAGAGTAGAAGTCCTGGGGGTCAAACCACTCTACTGTGTGCTATACCGAAAAGCTAATTACTTTGTCCGTCGCCGAGGAATGGTACCGATGATACAACGGCTGTTCTCGGCGTCCCATCGATATGATATATTGACAATAAACAGAGTGCCTCATAAAATAAAAGTAACATCAAAGAAATATATATTTTCATTAGTTCTCTATTTTTTATTTATCTTTTATGGCACAAAAAATGTAAAAAATTGACAGTACGTGACGAATAATATTCATTTCCATTTTATGGGCTCAAGGTAGGAAAAAGTGATTGGATATTTTGTGTGATATTTTCATTTCAGAAAAATTCATCAAATACTAATGAAAAATTCGGGAGACCCTGTTTTTTTATTGAAGTTACTAATCAATTACTTTTTTTGAATTTATGAGCATTGAAACCTTCAATACAGGTTTATTAACAAAATATGACAAATTCGGTATATATTCTTATTTAATGTGATTTTTTAAACAATCATGGAATATTGTGAGGGTGAGGGATGCTTCAACTTTTCATGTAGGGCAATTCAATTCACTTGATCGGTTAATTAATTTTTTTCTTTCATTATCGTACAATAGGCGTTGGCCAGATAATTTGGTTCAAATTTTGAGATGAGTTTCCACATTCACAATTTGAATTGTCAATAATGCCCAAGCGCGCTAATGATTCGGCGAAGTGATAATGATTCGATCTAGTTCGATTTATAGAGACTATGAAATCCTGTGTCAGTTTATTAAAGCATGAATAATTGAAATCTGGCGTTTCCGGTCACTGCTTCGAAGCAATGATAAAAAAGGCCGACTTCCGATTATTCATGAATTGATATTAAGGTTGGATAAAATATAATTAAAGTTCATTAGAGTAGTTGAACCATGATTTTTCAATTTTCTCATTCACCTCAATGAAATGTATTTCTTTATTATGATTCTCAAATTTTGCAGTACATCTGATGCATTTTTTTTTTTTTTTTTTTTTTTTTATGTATTATGCAATGGCGGTTATATATACTACGGAGGAAAACCGATTGTTTTAAAAATTGTATTGTTTTTGGTAATTGTCGAACTGATTTGAGAAAAAATTGATAACGTAATAGATTCCCATGACATTCAATTTCCTAATTCACAGTTCAGAACTAAAAACTGATCAATTCATCAGAAATAAATTCATGAAACAATGATAATTTTTATTTGAACGTCTTTTTCGACAACGGAACTTGAACCAGATTTCGGAAATTGTTGAATTTCCGAATGAAAGGGTCGTCATTTTAATAGAAGTTGTGTTCAATATTTAATTCAGAGATATTTCAAGTCAATATTGAAATTTCTGTATCCGTAGGATTCGGGAATGTTATTGCTGTTGAAATTTCAATACGAATTGGAAATTTCTAGAATTATTCAATCTTGTATACGAGAGCGAGTCATCGTTCTGGTATTTCTATGCAATGTTAGATTAAATTCTGAAATTTCCCGAAAGTTATTTGAAGAATAGAAACCAAATTATGATTCTTCGGATGAAATATTTTCTATCTTCTGTAACAGTCCATAGTAACCATCCCCTTTAATATTATTTCAAGCAATTGCATTACAAAGGTTGAACCTCAGGATATTGAATCTGATTAAAGCATAATGCGATTCGACCAGAAATGATATTATTAAATATTGAATTGAGAAATGGAATCATGCATTGAGAAAAAATCTCTTATGGTAAATGAATGTGTTTGTAACAAACTTCCTCCACAATTTCTATATTTCTATACCTTTACAGCGATATTATGCAAATAATGGAAGAGTATTGGAGCGTTAACCTGTGCCAACCTTGGCATTTAATATTGGGCCAAAGTCACATGCCAACACTGGCCCAACGTTGGCATGTAATATTGGAAAATATTGGCCCGTGATATTACGCTAATATTGGCATCTCACTGGGCCAATATTGTAAGAATATACAGTGCCACTGTTGGTGGCTGATGTTTACCCGGTTTTCCTTTAATGGCGAACCCTTACACGGGTACTCTCCTGATAGTCGCACAGTGAGGACGACCCCGCTTTTGTCAGACACTGGTAAAAAAATAGAGCTAGAAAATATTAATTTGGACATTATCTCATCAGAATCAATCCGTCAAGTATTCCTAATTGAGGAATACATAAATTGGCAGCAATCTAATCTCAATATTTCGGAAATTATCGTGATTTCGATTCCATTTTTATTTGATTGCGATCACAGAAAAATCAAGTAATCATTACATACACAAAGAATTATACTAAAGCTTCTCCATTTGCAACGCATCCCGCAATACATTCGAGTTCCCACAATTCAATTCGTGTTAGCTCCACTTGGATGCTGGCCAATAGGTGATTAGCGAAAGCGCGCCACAACTTTCAATTTGAAAATCATTATTAGTAGAAGACGCCTGCGCTCCTAACTTCTCATAGACATTCGAGGTCGTCAAGCTGTGCTTAAATCGTAAATTGGAAGGTGAGGAACTTGCAATTAGAGAGGGTGTGCTTCATTCGATGAAAGTGACAAAACTAGCATCATCTCGTCGCTCGAATTTTCCTTTCAGATAAACTAATACCGCGGTACGAAAGAAGATTCAATGGTAGCCGGAGGACAAACAAAGCTCGCAATATATCTTTGTTGTCCAACGCTTCATAAAAAACCATTCAGTACACACAGTTAAATGAGTTTTTTCCCGGATGTTACAATTTTACTCGACATTCCTTCTCTTCTTTGTTTCTTCTCTCTTTCGACCTGCGTTACCACATATTGCCAAGCTCAAGGAAAATTCCGACGAACTCATTGGTCACTGGCTTTTCGCTTAGTTCCCTCACCCTTCATCTCACTTCTCCGTGAACCATGAACAATCCTCGCCTGTCACTCGGCTAAAGAGCTACACAGTACAAAGAAGGGCTTTCACGCAACACAATTTATCAACTGAATGCCTTGTACTGTATTACCAGCACCGACCCCCTTCTTTCATATGGTGAAGAGAGAGGAGAGAAGTGGGGAAGATATTTTCCTTCTGGACACCCACCGGAACTTCTCATTTCTCCGTTTAAAGTTGTATGATCAAACTCAAAACTAGTCGTTTAATGTATCTGAACGAAGAGTCGATATTAAGAAACAAATTCTTGTTCCGCAATTTTCCATTTGATATTGAATAATTATGTGTACCAAATTTCATTCAATTTTATTATTAAATTAGTTCATTTATTCACTTTCAGATTGCTCCTAATAATTGTAATGTTAAATTTTGTGTAGTGTTGCGAGATACTTTCTTGTTAACTATTACAATTTTTTCTGATTGTTGATTTATTGTAATTAGCACTTGCAGAATATTTGAATTTTCAATGATTTTTAAATAATGATTGATGAGTCGAGTAAAAGATGAATGAAAATGCGACATGTGGGAAGGAAGAGGTCCGAAAATCTTGAAAGTCATGAAGTCGCTCTAGAATGAAAAGGGCCTAAGTGCCATTTTTTGGCGGAATAATGAAAGGGCGTAAGTTAGTATTGTTATGAAATAATGAGTGTAAATTCAATTTCTGTAGATTTAAAAAAAATGGCACTTACGCCCCTTTCACTCTAGGGCGACGATGTGGCGTATTTTATGAATGACCTCTTTCTAGTCTCCGGCGTTATTTAATTCCTTTTATTCAATTCTTTCTCTTTATTTTCGTGGAAAAAATTTTCATTCCATTTTGGGAGTTTTGTTTTGCCTCAGTTTCTTTTTTGCTTTCACTCTGTTCTTTCGCCTCGGCTTTCAGGCTGGTTTTTATATGGAGGCCAAGAAGAAATGACAGAACGATTATTCTGGGCAAGTCAGGAATGAGGGAGGTATTGTGGATGATGTCGATAGGTTTTTGCGGTGAAGTGTATTTATGAGGAAGTGGGGAAGAAAAAAAAGAATATATAAAAGCTTCGATAGCAGAAAATGGGGGTTTCGAGGTTTTTTTCTTTTGCTTTCCTTTCTCTGGAATATCTTGAGGATGGGAAGGAGGAGGAGGACAGCCTGAGATTGGTGGCATTGGGATGTCGGGAAAAATTTTTCAGTGGGAGGTGCCCTACGTGATGTTTGTTGTTTATGAAATATTAGGCAAAGAAATGGAGGGTGTGCTTATTCTATTCTTTTCATTCTCCGTCATTCTAGTATTCGCGGGAGTATTGTGGAATGAAGAGTGATGTTTCTCTCTTCATTATTCCCGTTTAAAATTCCATTTGGTGAAGTTGAAGAATTTAATCATTCTGAATAGAAAATACGCGCGCATCTCCTTCCATCATCACTAAAAAAATTCCATTGAACGAAATAAAGTTTTTTGATATTGAAAATTTTGGAAATTTCGTTGGATACGCAGAGAAATTCGAATAATTTGTCGGTGGAGGGAAAAAAACTGCGGGTATTGGCCCAGTATCTTCGCCAACATTAGGAATTATGACTGCGATATTGGGCCATTATTGGTTACGTATGGGATGGCAAAATTGGGTCACCTCAAATAAAGCAATCTCTATTTTTTCATCGCATCAGAAAAATAATTTTCAATTCCTGGGAATTGACGAAAAATAGTTGACTACTAAAATGAAAAAACTCACGATTGCCGTGGCGATAAGGAAAAATTCATGACCAATAAAATTACGAAAGAAAGGTGAACAGATAATACAAAAAATGGAATGAGGTCAAACTAAAATATTGCAGTAAAGGCTTAGTGATACATTGACTCGATTGCTTTAAAAACAGGAAATGATTAATAATAATTGAAGTGAAAGAGATAAGATGATATTCTTCATTTATTTTCTTTCCAATTATTTCTTCCTTTCCGGTAAAATATGATGATAAAATGAATGTTCATGGGATTGTGTTATCGATTTGGGGACGATGAGGGGAAATGAGTTAAAGGCTTCATTACAAACTCTAATTCACTTCTCAGATATCGATTCATTCTTCAATCAGAATGACAGACACTTGTGGGTGGTTTATTTACTCATTTATATAAAAATGTTTTTTTTATTTTAACTGAGTGCTTCGTACGATATAACGACACGAGTTTCTATTATATTCGATTCGAAAATAATTGGAAATGAAGTTCGGAACGAAGTTTGCTAACGATAACAGGCAAATTTCAATTGTACGAATATTGGATAGAGAATTATTGATTTTTTTTAGAGTATGTACACTCATGAGAGGAGCACTCTAATTCATTTAACTGAAATATTTGTTTTTTAATCAAATAGATGGATCCTGAATTCGAATTAATTGCGAGGCGTTCATTCAATTTCTCATTTCACATTTCAAACTCTCGAGCTAATCGAATACGCATCGATTTCTACTTTTGATTCCATCGAGATTTTTTTAGCGAGAAACTTCCTGAAGAGAGAATGATTGAATTTGTTCTGATTTTTCCTTTTCTTTCTCTCATTTTATTTTATTTCGAAGGAATTATAGTATTCATCGAAAACGCGGTCTCTGTCACAAATACATCCACTCGGATTTTCTACCTGTCACAAACTCATCCACTTGAAGCCATTATCTATTCATTTAATATTAACTATTCAAGTTAATTTTGCGGATACTTTTGATTATTTATTGAATTCCGAAGAGTCTAGAGTTTATTCTGATACCAACAAAATTAATTTTTTATTGCAGTTTCAACTAGATTCTAATCAAAACCCCTCAATAACTCTTCCATCCACGGTAAAAATTAATTAATTTTTCTTTTTTTTTAATATTTCGACGTTTTTCAACATAATTTTTTGAGTCGAAATACGAATTTTTGACCAACTCGTTGGCTCTTTCTCGAGAAAATCCATCAATTTCCTACGTATGAAGAAAAAGGGTATCCGACAAATTCATACCAGCACAATCGATCCCATGAAAATATTCCACAATTTCATCCCGGGAAAAAAGGTACCGTAACAATTTGATCCCACAGAAAAAAATCCCAGTCTAAGCCATCTCGTTACTTTCGGATATTCTGTTATTTTTTTGTCATTCCACTAGTGAAGTGGTTGGAGAAGATAAATCAACTCATCTCCAACGTTAGTTTTTTGAAGATATTTCAAGAAGTAAGATCGTCGAAGAAATATTCATGAAAACTTTTTCGAGCAGAAAAGTTGCAACTATAGCACAGATCTATGAAAATTTCTCTATCCCCCTTCTATTGAGAAATATTCCTAAAAAACCACTTGTGACTCAAATTCAAACCAACGTATTCGAGTTTCAATGTACAACAATACGAATACAACAATACGAATACAAAATAAAAAAGGAATGTTAGTTTTTTTTTATTCTCCATGAATTTCGATTGTAGATACTTGTACCGACAAATTTTCCATTCTCCTCTTAATCCGATGAAAATTATAACGAGAATATCCATTATATTCAACTCACAACAATTGGAAATAGAGTAGACGGAAAGTTTGTTAACGATGGCAGTGAAATTTCGATTGCTCAGGCATACAATACAGAAACTAGTAGAGTTGTTTCAATGGTAAAGTATATTAGGTATTCTACTGCCTATGTAAACAAATTGAAAGTTTAATTTGTTGTAAACTCGAAGTGATTTTCCGTTGTGCTCCCACTGTATTTTCGGGAAAATTAAATAATACAATTTGTGAAGCTACGAATATCAGAGGGGCTTAATCCGTTGTCTGGTAATTTCATAAACACGTAATGAGTGATGAAAATATATTTGACGAGAACTCAATGAATGTGATTTTTCACTGATGAATTTAATTCTTGTCAAATATTTTATTTTTAACTGTGATGAAATGGATTTCCCAATGAAAAAAAGATGAATTCATTTTTTTTTGGTTCACAATATTATTTACATTCAAGAAGAGTATTGTGCTTTCATCAAATACATGACCAATCAAAGTGATTTCGGTTTTTCATTATGGAAACAGCATTAATGGAATCTTTACCGTTTTTTCATTGATAAAGTGGAGCAAAAAACTAATTCAACTCCAACAGCGATTTTTTATTTGACTGGATTTTTTTTTCTTTAATTGCAAAAAAAAGCAGGATATCATCGCTCGCTGGCGATCCCCCTTCCCCATTATCTTGACCAGATTTAATGGAATGGTACGTTGGCTAATTACACATATGGAGAATCTAATTAAACGAAATCCTCGTTATGATGTCTCTTTGAAAATACAGAAAACGCTGTCCGGCTCTTTGAAAATGTTCCCTGGATCAAGAAATGATTATCATTCTTTTCTGTAGAATAGAAAAGTTGAATAGAGAAAAAGGTATGGCCGAAAAACCGATTTTTATGTGAAAATTGACGGTTTTTGCCTTCGATTTGAGGGTAAAAAATTTATTTGTCGAAAAAATTGGGAAAACTTAACTTTTAGTTATGTATTTTGTATAAAATTTTATTTTTCTAACGGTGAAATATGACCCACGACCATGTGACTCATTCAAAATTTCTGGGATTTGCCACGGAAAATTTTGGCAAATTTTTTAGTAGTGAGAGATTAGTTTTCTCTCTTCATTTGATATTCCATGTTCATGTAACAATTCCATTAATGCAGTGGTATAGTCTCGTATTTTAATTAACTCTCATCATACAAAGCTCTCTCATGCCAACATCATCGTTATTTAATTCACCAGCCATACTGTATGGTAACATACGGCGAAGAAAATAGCTATACATCATTGGCAATGTTCACCGGTATCATTTCAGTTCATCGAATCCGATCCGGATGGAATCGCGTGGACGCGCCATACAGGGTGAAAAAGGAGGTGGTTGGGTGGATATTCGAGCGGGGGGAATAGGATGGTGGGCCAGTGGGTGGGAGTATACCTCCCTATCTGAACTATTTCGTTGAGAAATCGATATTGCCCATGGCTATTATTTCACACGAGTCGAATGCAGTCTGCCACCAGCTTTTCTGTATTTAATGGGCACATACCTACCCAACGCCGACCCAATTCTTTTTTAATAAAAAAAATCATCTGTACGAAATAGAATGTATTTTAATACACAGTCAAGGGATTCCGTTATTTCTTCCATTTTTTTTACGATTTAACTTTTTTTAGCAACTTGGAATTGGAAAGGAATAAAATAACTATATCACATGCTATTGTGGTGTAGGATTATTTTGTGTTTGAGGCATGGTGCAGTTTTTTTTTATTTATTATACATTCAAATTGAGGCCCACGGCTTGAAGGAAAGGGATAGGAGGGTTCGAGAAAAGGAAAAAAAATTATAAGGGTACCTTTCATCTGCTCTAAAGGTGTTCTGGATAGTTTGTGAAAACGCACCGAACATTCTGAAAAAATTACGCGAAACGTGACAATTTTCGTACCACTGTAAAGTGTCTAGTTTTGTGATTGCTATAATTTCCGTGAGAAGGACTATATTTCGCTGACAACTATGCCTGATAGAGTGACCATTCGCAAATTTGTTGTCAAGGTCTTGTTCTACTTTTCTTTCATAGCTCGAACGATCACTTTTTTTCTCTCAGTGCACAATTGAAAATGTAGTGCAGCGAGAATTCATCACGAATTCTTTCATAATTCTAATGAAAAATGCTGTATGTTACGTAATTACGTAATCTTTAATTTTTCAAATTCCAGTGATTTTAGTGATATCTCAATTCAGACAGATCATCCAGCTTTATAGAGAGAATTTTTTTTCGTTACTACATCGAATGGATTATTTGAAGAATTAGCCGTGAAGTCGACAATATATTTTGCATAGTCAATATATTTCTGGCCGTAAATCACCAGAGGAGTTGGCGGGAGATTTACAATAGCGCTGAAAATGTAGTTGATATTCATAGTCCATTGATAATTTTTGTTTGTGTAAATTACTCTTCATAATTTTCGTAATAAATTGCAGTATTTTTATTGCATCGGAATTCATTCAGCCGAATAATCATGATTTGATCGCTTTGTTCACAATCCCTCAAAAAATATTATGATGCACAATCCGGAAAGTAAAAGAAAAAGTATTATCAGAAACAGAAATATTACTAAGGTGCTCAATAATATTTAGAATAGAATGATTCTCACTAATCAGAATAATAAAATCATCTCTTCAGATCAATCTATTCAAGCGAAGGGTGCTTTTAATTATTAGTAAAAATCCTAGAGAAACGTCGGAACTATCGATTGATCAGTAAACGGGTTCAAATGTACCTCGGGTCTTGTCTAATTTTAAATGGTCCAACAAAATCGGAATTACGAGTTCTTGTTCAGACGCATTCAACCAAGCTTCAGCCTATACTCTCACCGAGTCTGGGAATGTTTCGACATACCTATGTTCTACTAGCCCCAAATTTTTATGTTCAGAGTACGGGAGCTGGACCAGGAGCATTTTGTTACAATGAGGAAAACCTTAAAAATCTTCCTTCCTCATACCCGATACAAAAATAATATATTCAACAAAACTTATTCTCCTTGAATATGAATGAATGATAACGTGAAAAATAACTCTTAAAATAATATTGATTTCGTTATTGAATAAAAAAATCACCATCACGTGAAAATACAAATAGAAAATCTTCATTCCCGCAGGCAAATATTAAAGGCTTGATCTAATTAAATTTCAAAATTGTTACCAAGTAAATACAGATACAGATTATTGTGCAAGCTCGAAACTCTCAAATGTTTACCCGGTGCAAATCATAATGCCCCCAGCAGAATCAGAGATACAATGAAATCAGGTTTGGAATATAACTTGGGTTTCTATAACAAACCGTTGAACTCGAAGAGAGAGACAGAGAAGAGTAGAGTTCGAGCGTGTTCATGCGAGAGCGAGAAAGATAGAGAGCTAAAAGCAATATGGATGAGGTTTGGATACCACGAAGAGGAGACGCATCTCCATTACATCCAATCGAAAACGCACGCACTTGGGACAAAGTTTACAATTGCATAAACCACTGTGTAGACAAAATTCCGTGTTTACTGTTCCTACTAGTGGAATAGTTTTGACAACGTGATGTTTCTACTTGCATCCCTTCGAATAAGTACACCCAAAATCTAGATATATGAATGATTATGGAGGATCATAAGTATTTGCATTCGTTGTGTATTCAATTGTGAATTGTTCAAATTTTCACGAGCTTTAAATCATGATTTTTGTGATAATTCATTGCAAAATATATTCGAGAAATTTTAGTTGATTCGAGCCGAAATGTCGGGAAAATGATCATAATTGACCCAATGTCGGTAACCAATAGTGACGCCCATAATAACTTCACTGTTGGATCTTGATACAACGCGAATATTAGCCCAACATCACATGCTGATATTGAGCCAATGTCGGCACCCAATATAATGCCAGTATATCGTAGAAACGTGGAGCATGACCCGACGTCTTCCCGGCTTGAATCACGACTTTTTTACCCAGATGTATGGAAAGCATTGCTGAATCAATGTCGTTATTAACTGAAACATCGCTCATTCAATGCAAACAATATTGCGCTAATCTTTAATCAACAAAGGAATAACAAGAAAACAAGAAAAGATATGAAAATAATTATTTTAAAACTGAAGACATGGCGAGGTTTTTCGCACTCACCGCTATTACTATTTCTCACACCACTCAGCTTACATAAGTGCTTTCATTCCCTTCTTCTAGTAGCACAAAGCCTTCCGGTGTATTTTGATCTTGCAAATCAATTCAAGTCGCACGCAACGATCGTCGAGTACGAAAGCTCAAAGAAATAAATGAAAAAGATGAAGTGGAAAAAAAAGGAATGAGAAAAAAAATAGGAAATGCATAAAGAAAAGAATGATGGGATGTCTTTCAACCGTGAAAGCTGGAAAGCTACGTCGAGCCACTGGCTAATATTGATCCATGCATATCTAGTGGAAAAAAAATAAGAAGAAATTACAAAAAGGCATTAAAAAAAAGAAAAATCTACTCAGGTAGGGATCGATGTTGGAAGCTATCGCATCATCTTTGTCGTTGAGTTAAAACATATTTCCTTGTATGTAGTTTAAAAAAAGGAAAATGTTGCATGCGAGGTAGGCATTATAAATGTTCGGTTAATACTTTTTCTCTACTTTTTGTTTCTCTTTTTCTGTATTATTATACAGGAATCATGATCGCGTGAGATTGTTATAAAAGCTTAGTATTTATGCTGCATTATCTGCAATTAAACACCTTGAGATGTTTTTTAATTGTGAAGGGTACAAAACGTTTGAAAAAAAATGCAAGCACAAGGGGAGTTGATGATTATTTGATGAATCATAATTCCAATTATTTATTAATAACTTTTCATAACAGTTATTATCCAGAAACGATTTTCAAGGGGGGGTAGAGTGGGATTGATGTGGCCTTTTTAGCGTCAGGTCTTGAAAAATAGATGAACTGTTCATATTTCGTGATTGTTTTGCATTACACACTCAGTGCATGTGCACCTGTGATGTTGCCGCACTCTACGCGAATGAACTCTTCACATCTAACAAACAGTTTATCTTGGTATTTGTGATGAATCATTTGTTGATAAGTATCGCATAAAATGAGGCATGTTTTTAGAAGTTAATTGATTCTTTTAGTAGCTCAGAGAAAGAAATAATAGCTCAGAGAAAGAAGAAAATAATTATTGAAATTAGATCTCATAGATTAGGTTGTATGGGTGGTAGACAATTGTCGCACAGTCTCTTCATTACCACCCAGCTAGGTAAACGGAAATTTCGAATTTGTTTCACCCGAATACATTTTTGAGCTCTTACATGCACCCGGGGACAAAAAAACTTGAATCAAGACGGAATGACACTTGGTTTAGGCTGAGTAATATTCTGCAATGTTTCGTAATTTAACTCAGAATTCAATGTACGATATTTCATAAATGATGAAATCTAAATGGGAATCCCAATTGTCTATGTCATCTGATGTTCTCCATTATTTAGTGATTCTATCTTTATTTACAAGTTTTTAATTATTCCCAAACTAACTCTCCATCTCCTCGAACTATTATTTTCCATGAACAGCCTCTTTTATTCTCGTGTATTTGTGGGAGGGAAAATGTTTTTTTTGACAATGGCGAGGCCATTTCGTTTGTTATATCGGGGGCAGGTTGGCGTCACCCTACAATCCGGGCTTTATCGTGATCTTAACGATACTTTTTTACGATCCTCGACGACACGGAACGCGATGCGCGAAAATGGATAAAAGAGGATGAAAGAGAAGGAAAAAAAAATTGAGGAAAAAATGTTAGCTTGCATAATCCATTGTTATTTTGCTTGGTGGGTCTAGGTCGGTTATCACTCGTTTACATAGGCGCGAATAACCTGAGCATTACTTGTCCTCATAACCATAAAATTACATTATCGGAGAATTCTTCGATTCCTGCCATTCAATTCGGAATTAATCGATATTATACGCATAAAAAATGGAGATTCATTTTGAGATTTAAAGGAAATTATGTTTCACTGAAATTTCAACGTATTTTATATTATCAAGTAATTCGCAGCGAACGCCACTTCGATATGCCATTAAAGTCTCCGTGATTTAACTGTACAATCGTTATAATTCAAAACTCTTCATCGTAAGAGAATTAAGGAAATTAAAGGAGAAGCAACTGTGCTATTGCGCGTCATATCATTTAGATCGTCTATTGCCCTAGGATGGAAAGGGGAAATGGTCATTATTGGTCTGTTATTGGTGCCAACATTCGCGATAATGGCTTAGAGATGCAAAATGACGGTAATTTTTCCGCTGGGTCACATTTAAATCACTTTTTTTTGTCTTTTATTAACAAAAAAATGAATTTTTCAGAATTCATGAATTACTGAATTAATTTCTTCGCAACCACATACTCAGAAAAATTCATGGAATATTCAATTTGATTAATTCGAATGTTCATTTAATTGAAATCAATTCGTAAAACTCGAAATAACGCACGATGATTCCGAATTACAAGGATTATTCCGTCGAATATTCTTTGGTTCTGATCGTACAGATGAAAATGGAAATGGCAAGGTAAATCTGTACAGAACAAAAGCACATTGTGCATCGGGCATTCATCCATCCAATACAATCGCACTCGTCTGGTAACCAGCGAATATTATCGTCATCATCAATAGTGATATTCTGACGGCGAGACTTGGAGAATAATTGAATAATATTGATTAGGAGAATTAGTGATCATTCGACTACACCGCTAAAATGATTGAGAAATTCTTTCTACGAGATAATTGAATAGTTTTCATGTTATTACCTCATGTTAGAATGAATAACATCGGTAAATCCGATAAAGTTTCTCATTGTAATTGGTTTACTCGTTTTATTTGCTCTTCAATAAATGATATTTCCAATAAAAGTAATTCACTCATAGAATTTATTAATATTCAATATCCTTTAGAATACATTCATCAATATTCAATAGAGCATTTATTGCGACTATTCAATTATTTATCTCGCTGTTGAAATAACTGGTTGCTTTCAGAATAAGAGCAAGTGGTTCTATGATTGAAAAACCTCTACAGCATATTGAGTTCCGTTTTTTTTTTGACTATTGTATAATTGATCAAAATATAAATTGTATGAATATTCATAGTTTATCCTCACCGAAAGAAGCAAATTCGTGATAAAGAGGGTATTTAATATTTTTTATCTAATAGTGCATTCAAATTTTTTTCTTTAAATTGAAATTTGTATAAAAATTCTATTTCACTGAAAATATCGAAAGAATAACAAAGAAATTAGTTGCCAAAACAATTGAAAATAATTTACTTCGACTATTCTTGATTCAGATAAATGAAAAAGACTATAAGGAATAAATACCTGGATATTTTTTGTCAATCATTGAAAACAAGAGAAGAAAAGTCTTGAATTCTAGTACTCGAAAATTGGAGCGTAAGGAGCGAGAATAGTTTCAACAGTTTTTCATCATTTTAGTGACTTAAAAAGTCATAAATGTATATGAAAATTATGTGTGGATGATAAATTGAACAATATTGATGATGTCAGAAATGGTTCCAGTATGGAAATAAGGAAGCACGTCTAAATAATACCTGTAAATGTTAACAGTTAGCATTCCAACACAAAAATACAACACGTAATGTAATTTCAATAACAACTTTTTCAACATTCATGACTTAAGCATTGTATCATTAACATATTCTAACATCATTTTTATTTCTATTGTTGAGAATATTCGTAGATTGTATATGTTTTGAATGCGCTGTGTGTTGAACTTCTGTGTTGAATGTGTTTTGTGTTGAATTTGTATGGGTTGAATGTGGATGTTGAATTTGTGTTATTTAGATGTCTAAATTTTAGACACGTAACGGGAAATGAATCCGTGAGTCATTTTTCGCCTCAAATTCCTCTGGCTATCCATTGAAACTATGAAAACCCCGAGCTCCCTCAGTTTCATCACTTCAGAAAATGGAACAAGATCAAACACCGACATTATACCAAAAGATAAAAGACAGAACCGCAAATGTCGTAACCTATTGAATTAGTGAACGAGACTTCAGCATTTATTTTGATATGAAATGTCGCGAGCAACCAAAGAGTTTTCAATAAAATAGAACAATGCAGTGTTTGCATTATTTTATGATAGTTGAATTGAATTTCAATGAGCTCTATCTTGAATTGAAGAAAAGTGCGGTGTATTTGGAAAAAAATTCGAAAGCAATCGAATATCCAGAAAGATTGAATCATTGCTCCTACTCATAACCATGTATATACACTAGATTTTGCATTGGATCGCCTTTTCTAGCAGAAAATATCACACTGGCAGTCTTCGTTCGCCACTGCTGAAGGAATCCATAGAAATCCTTGATAGCAGTTTTACTTCTCCCGTATTCCACATGTATAATGCATGAGTTTTCAACGACTTGATCAGGAAAAAATGGAATAGAAGAATGAGTTAAAAAAATGACGAACAAAAAAATTGGAGTAGGAAGAGAGAAACAGGGCAAAAAAGGCTTGTAAAAAATGAAAGAAAGGAACACAGTTGAATCGAGTGCTTTTATCCAGATGTTGCGCACAAGCGAATATACATCAAAAAGCCGGAAGGCACAAAACGATGCAACCATGTATGTAGTGTACTGAGCGGACCTACCGTATCTTTGCACTTTTTTCAACTGTTATTTATGATGGAAAACAAAATATGAAAATGGTGGAATATATTGGATTTTTCTCGGTGATGAAAATTTAGTAAAAAATGATGATACATAATTTCTCTCACACCAGAAATTAACCATCCTTCATTAAACATATTTATTTGATATTTCACATTTATTTTCCCCGTTTTTCGTTGGAAATTAATGGAAGCAAAATGAGAATTTTATCGAACTAATTCAGGAAAACTTGTGATGGAAGATTATTATTTTTCAATAACTACAAATCGTAAGAGAATTTCATAAATACGGAAAAACTGATGAGCTTCCTGAAGAGAGAAAAGAGAAGCGGCCATTATTGGCCCATTATCGGTGCCAACGTTCGAAATAATGCCTACGATTTTGGAAAAATAACGGCCCAATATTGGGCCAATTAGAGGCCATGTTTCCTATATTGGCTAACCCTACACAGGTTTCTCCCAAAAATTTGGGTCGAATTGAGTCGAGAAACAAATATTCTACATGTAATGAACATATCGATTGATGCATGGAATTGATTTAACTTGTAATGAAATTTTAACGTATTTCACATTATCAATTAATTCTCAACATACATCTCTCCAATATTCCATTAAAGCCGCCATGATTTAAACGTAAATTGGTTGTACGTTGAAACTGATACGTTGGAACAGATTTTACTGTGAATTTCTGCTTGCGTCAAACATTTTCATTTTTCTCGTGTGTTGGAAATTGATGGACTTTGTTGAGAAAGAGAAAAAAGGGAGAGGGGGGGGGGGAGTGTAATCGACATCGGTGATTAAAAAAGGATCTCCACTGTTTAAAACTATCGTGTGTGCATGAGAAATATGTTCATGAACGGAAATTGATAGAATAACTTCCGAAAACTGATCAAAACTGTCATTTATTTATAATAATAATTCCATAGGTCATAATTCGTTCTTTCTAAAAAGATTATGCAATATAAATTATGAATTATGAAATGAAATGAAAAAAATTAAAAGAGGCAATTATTAATAGGAGCGGGTGGGATGAAATGAATTCGCGGCCCTTTAAAAACTTTTCACGAATAAAACTGTAATTTGCGAGAGTTTCTGAAAATTAAATTCAACATCACATGTTGTGGAAAAACTTGCAAACGTTCACATGAAAGCATCCGAGAATAAATTGACATTAAGTTGATGAATGAATTTAAAAAAAAATCTTTGTAAAGTACATCTAGATTGGTTGTCGAGTGATTAATTAAATCCTATGACGAACAGAGAGCTTATTTGATGTTGGAAGAGACTGGTTGGCTTTCCGATTAGTTCCAATTATTCAACGATCAATCACGCCTACGCGCCACAGACAGCTTTTTTTCCATGCATATTTTTTGCCTCGACTTCTCTTTTTCTCTCTTTTATTTTTCACCATGGCGTTATGTTCCCGATAAAGCGCGTTCTCTCACCCTCACGGTTCATTGCAAAAATTCTCCGGGGGCATATGTCCCTAGCATATGAAGCCGTGTAGTCGAACCATTGACCAGTGCGACGTGGTGCATATAACATACACTCTCGCATACCCCCTGACCCCGATTAGGATCGATCCAATGAGATATGGAGGTATATAACGTGCAGGTTGCGTGATACTCACCATGTCACTGACTGCCATATCATCCTATTTTGTCTTTCATCAAGGAATCAAGTGATTCGGGTGAACATTTCAACTTGGTAAAACATTATCATATGTGATGAGAATTATAGGTCGACTATTCACGAGTTATTGCAGGTTTAGTTTTACTTTTTGTTTGTCTTTATGGCGCATACTTCTGCTTATCGTCGATGAGTTTAATTATTCTAAATAGACATCAATTAAGCTCGTCGACGATAATAATGAGGAGATTGTGCGGTTCCAAGAGGAAAAAGGTCTTGGTGCACAAGAAATGATGATTGAAGTTTTTTTTCAATGAATTGTGGAAAAAATTTTGTGAGTGTCTTGGGGAGGGGGGAGAAGAGCCATGATTGGCCCATTGATGGTGCCAACATTCGTCTAACCAAGAAGAGAATTCCTTTCTATTTCTTTCCTTCTGCATGAGAAAAGAAATTTTTAATTCATGAGAATGAATGAAAAACTGTTGAAAAGTTTGAAATTAATTTCAAACAATGGAATAAAATTAAACACACACATTATAATGAGAAATAAATATTTCCATAATCGTAATATTGTAGAAGAATGAATTTCTCAGTGATCATATTACATATTCCTCAATTCCATCGACTTCAATAGATATTGCCAATTTATTGAAAACAATTTTATTTCCTGTCATTTCAATTCCCAATTCATTTCATTCAACTGAATAATAAGAATATATCCTACGTATTTTTCTTCTTGAAATCTCCTCAAACACATTGGCAATCGAACCTTCCATTTTCCCCCGTGAATAATAAAAAGAAAAATGACGACAAAATTCAATACATTTTCAATTACGTGTTATCACAGAGTGGATTTGAAAGTTTTTTGAAATGTAAAATGAAAACTAACGTGACACGTCTACGACACCCGTACGGCTCATTGATAACCGTTGTAGCGTATAAATGTAGGTCGTATAGTTATAGAGCCCAAGAGTTTGTACGGTTATGCAAGCTCGTGACGACATTACAAAGCCCCCACTGCATGTTACCTTTAATGAGCTCCAACTTTGGGAATAATCGTCCAGTGTTATCGTAGAGCTTCCAAAGGGGGTAAATCGTTGTCTCGGTGGGCTTTAGCCCTGGCCACAGAAATGGCCTTTAACCATAGAGACTACCACTAATTTCGTTAAGGGAGAGGAGGGAAGAGAACAAGAGGAGCAATGGAGGATGATACACACTGGTTTGATGAAGGGCTTTTTTGTCTCGTTAAAGATCATTGCATAGATTATGGTCTCTTAATCGTCGGGCTATTTGTATCGCAAATATAATTCATTAGTCGATAATAATCCAGTGAAATTCATTACCGTTTTTATTCGATAATTTGAGAATATTAATGAGCCAGTACTGGCCCATTATTGGTGCGGAAATTAGGAATAATGACTGCGATATGAACTGAGATTGGGCCAATATTGGCTCCCGACATCATGCCAACATCGGCCCGATATTATACGGCAATATTGGCACACGATAATGCCCCAAAATTTAGCCATTATCATTCGAATGTCGCGAGCCATTATCCCGAAAGTTGGCACCGACAATGGGCCAATAATGGCCGTTCTTCCTTTTCCCTCGATCATATTCACATAATTTTCTCATAACAATGCCATCAAAATCACAGTAACAATACAATCAGAAATTGCCATCACTGATTGACATCATTCCTTTCTAATATACTCTCATATAATTCGAAACATGAAAAGACAGAATTATCGGAACAACATTGGGAACGTTCATTAACCCAGATTATTATCAGCCGTCAGCTTATCAGCTGTCAATTCTATCATTCAAGGATTACAGGCTCAGTATCCATTCAAAGTTAGCTTTATTAATGGAATGAATGGATCGTTTATTAAATTTCAATCTTCATGGAGCTGTCACAAAATTTCTAATTTGTTCCGAAGATATTTACGCGGTGAAAATACTGATCGAGCGCATAGAGTAGCGAAATAGAAAGATTTCACGGTTTTTCTCTGTCAGAATTCTCATGATCTGAAATTATCGCATTATTTTATAAATTACTAATTAATAAAATGAAGCAATTCATGAAATTTCGAATGAAATAAATGGACACCGCATGAGAGAAAAAGGATTTTTTTTATCGTCAATTCTGATTTATTTTCCCCCAACAATTGAGATTATTGAAGAAGATTGATGGAAAAATTCAATGCAGTATGATATAATTTGCTTAAAATGGATTTCAAGAGAGAGAACCCTAGCTTCAATAATTATATGCATTTTCACCTTCAAAAGAATCCATAGATTCGAGGGAGGAAGATACCGAAGTACCGAACTTCGGATTCTGATGAAAATCAACTAATTTGTACGGTTTGATCTTCTTCGACATTCTCGCCCTCTTGGATTTTCTTATCGCAGCTTTTCTCACTCTCCTTCCCCTTGCGCTATCTTTCCTCTTGGTTATTTTTCTTGCTTTCCTTTTTTTAGTTGCTCTGCGTCTTGTCACGATGCCACCCTCACTATCCTGATCATCAGCCTTGGAGCCATCGTCTTTTCTTTTATCGTTAGTAGTTTTGTCGTCGGTTTGAAGAAAATATCGACCCCTTCTTCGATCAACTATACCGAATTCAAGGCCACGTTTCAGTGCTGCTACAACCTGAATGGAATTAACAAAATTGTAATACTATTTTTACTTTTTTTCGGATTTTACTTTTTCGAAAATTGCGTGAATTCTGCATGGCACGAAGTTATGGCGATATTGACGTAATATCACGTGATGATGTTGACCCAATATTACATGCCAATATTGGGCCAATTTCACATGCCAACATTACTTGAATATTATATGAAAATATTGACACGTAATAACGCTCCAATATTGGCCCACTATCGGTCCATTATTGCTGCCAATATTCGGAAGATTTGCACCAATAATGGACCGATACTGTGGAACAATACCGACGAGTTAACCTGAAAATTTACAGCTTCTTTCTTTATTACCGGCCGAGTTCTGCGGGTAATACC
>JABSMS010021942.1:0-11027 GCA_018902275.1 Aleiodes sp. PSUC_FEM 10030003
AATGATAATAACACTTGTCATGGTGATAATGAAGGTAGTAACTGAGTCATAATCCGTGATCATAAATTCTAAATTCAAATTATATATTTTAAAATGAACTTATGGATCTGCGATAATACAATAAAAGTTACCCTAACTCTTTCAATAACTTATATGAAATATTTTTTTGATTAATATTATTCAAGAAAATGTTCACAAAAGTGCAAGTCTAATATTTAAAATTTGCTATCAATTTTTCCCATCCCTCTTCGCTAATTATATAAATTACGGCACTGGCGTCCATTGCTTAAGCGCTCCCTACTCTTCCAGCTTTTAAAGCAACTCTGTGATGGGGTTTCAAGGTCAAACATTATAGGGTTAACACTACAAGTTGAAGAAATTAGCTTTTTTCCACAGTAAGGTGAGTAGGAGAAGATAAATAACTAAAGCGATCGAGCATAATTAAGTAGCAAAGTGGTCCGAAGAAAACAAATTTTTCAGGAGAGTCAAAAAATGTATTGTAGCTGTGCATTTCGGAATTTCCATTAACTAATTGATGGATTTTGTTGCATTCCCAGTTACTTGCTGGTATGCATGGTGACATTTACTTCTGACAGTTATTTCCCCGAAGTCATTGATTCAGCTCAAAATGCATTTCGCACTTAACAAGACAAATCGACTCGTCTCTTCTGCAATGCTCAAGATATAGAGCTAGGTCGACTTAAACCAGGTTTTCAAAAATCCGATCGATTGAGAGAAAAATAGCTCGATAGGTTAATGAATTTTCCCTTATCTTTAACAAGTGAGATATGGGACACAAATTGAAATCCATTAATGTCAGAAACATTACCAGAATAAATTAGAGAAGAAGTTCTATATTCTTTGAACTCGATGGCACTTGATCAGCACTTCATTAATGAAAAAAATTGAATGAAAAGGCTCGATTTGAATCGAGAAGAGAATTCAATTTGAGCAAGTAAATGGTATATTACCTAAAAAGTGCGGTAAAGTTTTTTCCGACGAGTGTGAGAATTGCAAAACCAGCCGAAGGGGAGTTTTGCATTCACGCAAGCCTGAAAATCTTGACCACACGTGTAAGCCACAGTTTCATATTGCACAAAGTGTGGGAAGTACCACTGTGGAAAGTGGTTAATTTCCGCACGGCATGCGATAAAAAAGCATGATCTTATTAGAGGAGAGAGGCTTCATTTAAGTCGGGGGAAGAGGAATTGTTCTAACTGGGAAAGAGGCTTATTTCAAGTAGGAAAAAGGCTCAATTTGGAACGGGAACATGGCTTCATTGGAGCCGTGTGAACATGAGTTGATTTAACCGCGGAAAAAGGCTCGATCCAAGCGGGGAGAGAGGATTGATTTGAGCCTGGAAGAAAGGCTTTATTTAAGTCGAAACGGAAGGTTTGATTCCAAATGGGAAAAAAATTTAGTTCAAACTGAGATACAAGGCTTGATGGGAGCCAAGGAAAAAGCCTGGATTAAAATGGACATGACAGAGTCGATTGAAGCAGAGAGAAAATCTTGATTCAAACGGAGAAAAGAGGTTTGATTCGAACTGGAAAGAAGCCTGATTCAACCCGGAAAAGAGCGTTGGTTCAAGTTGGAGAACGAGACTTCATTCAAGCTGGGGAAAGAGGCTTGATTCACGCTGGGAAGAGAGGCCTGATTGAATCTGATGACGAAAGTTGAATTAATGAGGTGAAAAAGGCTGGACTGGAGTGGAGGATTGAATGAAGTGCAGGAAAAAAGCTTGAATCAAGCCTCTTTCCTCAGCTATAATCAAGCCCTGATTCTCGGTTCGAACCAAGCATATTTCGGGAACACAATCTGCGTGAGTACAATAGCTGACCTTGATGAATTCCAATCTGTGTTCCATATTTCAATTGTGAAAATAAAGAAGTATTGATTAAGCATCTATGGGGCGATGTTTCTCCTAATCTATCGGATTTTTGAGAAACTGGTTCAAGTTGACATAGCTCTATAATTTGAGCATGGCAGGAGAGCATTTTGAGTTGAGGCAATGACTTCGGAGAAATACCTGTCAGGTGTAAATGTTACTATGCACACTGAAAAGTTACTAGAAACGCAACAAAATCCATCAATTATTGCATAGGAATTTCGAAATGAACAGCTTCTCTACTTTTTTTGCTCTCTTGATAACTTGAATTTTTTCGACTTAACGGGACTGTCCACTTCGCTACCGATATGTATTATAGAGATGGCTGACCTAAAAATTGATACAATGAGGTGTATTACATAGGGCATGTTAGTTCGTTTTTAATTATGCTCTATTGTTTTAGTTATTTACCTTTTTCTACCCACCTGACAGCGGGAAAAAGCTAATTTCTTCAACTTGTCAATTTACAACAATTTTGTAGGAAATTGAATTTCCTACAAGTCTCTCATTCACATATGTTTCATGAATCCAATCACTTATGAAATAACGTCACAAAAAAAACAATTCCACAAAAATCAGATTTAGTGGCCCGTATACTCTCACGCGTGCAGATTACAGCTACGTCACAATTTGCACTTTTGTCGAGCATTTGATACTGAGTAGATCCGACTCTAGTACATTATGATAGCATAAAATTCCGCTGAGATATCGATATATGAAAAAAAAAAATCCAAGTTTACGTGTATTTCTAATGGGAATTTTTTTCATGCTCTGGGAAAGCACGTAGAGTTAATATTAAGGGCTCACATTTTCGGAGAATATCTTTTTGGATATTTCCAACAAAATTATTTATTGGGGGCGGGAAAAAAAAAATAATCGTTTTAAAAAAAATCCCTAATATTGGCACCGGGACAACCATACCTAAAACATATCTACCAGCCCTACAAATCTACTATAATCATATCTACGAGGAATAATTGGCGATTTACAAGTCTACCGAGTCACAAGTCTCCCATGAAAAATATACTGAATCTAGCGTTTTGATGTTTAGTAGTTACATCTCTACCGCTTCAACGATCTACCATATAGCGTGTCTACCCGATTCAAATACGCGAAATTTAGTGCAAAAACTTAGCAACTAGTTACAAGTCTACCCATTAACCTGCACATTGTTATAGCTCTACCAGATTATATTTCCATATCGATGAGTTCACGCAGTTGCCCCGTAACATCTCTCCAGCGGGACAACTCTATTGATGTTCAATAGTTACATCTCTACTGCTTTAAAAATCTACAGTATAACATGCCTATCCTAGCCAATTACGCGAAATTTGGTTAGAAACCTTTGCAACAAGTTACAAGTCTACCGGTTGACATGCATATCGTAACAGCTCTACCAAGTTATGTTTTCATATCGATGAGTTCACGCAGTTGTCTTGTAACATCTCCATCGCGGGACTACTCTATCATTGCAACAAGACTATCAATTTACAGCTCTCCCAGTGTTTTAATGGCGATTTTATAGATCACTGCGTTTCGTAAGAGGAAATATATACTGGATAGTGGCGCCTTCCAAATTCTTCATTTTTCCGCCGATTTTTAAAATGAGATATTTATCACTCACCAGTATTAATTGATAGAGTATTCTATTGGAATTAAGCAATGTATGGAAAGGGGTAAGTCCAAATTTATTGAATTCATTATTAGAGTATAATGAAGCAAATGTAAAAGGTAAGTGTAAATTATTCACAAATGATGAGAGAAGTAGTTGATGATTCAACTGATTTATAGCATGCGCAATTATAATTTAAGAATCTTGAATCTCGTAAGATATGTTGACATAAAAGTTTTTGAGATATTATTAGGTATATTCAGTTGTTAAGCTACAGTGAATTAATGAGTTCTTTTGCAATTCTTTCATTTTGAAATTGGAATTGGCATAAAATGATACGGAGTATTTGGAATTCAGAGCACTTTTCAGTCTTATTGTGGCTAATTTGTTAAGCATGACATGATTGAAATCGGCTCAGTAGTTTTTCAGATATGAACATTTGGAAAAGAATAGTTTTTTTGGAATATCTCAAAAACTACTGGACCCATTCTGCCCAGTTTCAATACGGAACGGTGTATTCACAACACTTATGAATCCACGTAATTTGAAGCCTCTACCTCGGGAACTCGTTAAGTTATCGTGGTCACAAGCTTTTTGGGGAAAAAATCACATAAATTCGAATAATGATCGAACGGAAAATGAGTGCAAAATATGAGTCCCATAAAGAAGAACATCGTAGCTCGACACGGTCGTAATCGATCTATTTTTTGCTGCGATATCCTGAAGAAACAATTTTTCTCTGGAATTATGGAGCCAATTTCGCCTACATTTCACTGAGAATATCTTGCACATGAACCAAAAATGATGTCAAATTTTCAGATCACCAAATTTGGATCCTGAGTATATGGAATGAACTTCAGCTGAGAAAGGAACGTAGACCAACCTTCTGGCCCTAATAATTAATGTTCTTTCAATACATAATCTTTAAACAAACGTGATCGGAAGGTTCTTATCAATCTGGGTCTTGAAATTGAAAAGTCAAATTCCGATATTATTGGAATGTTTATTACACGGTTACGAATGTTCAAAGAGTGCTGGTTTGTAACTTCATTCTTGGATATTACATATCAAGTGATGCTGCAGAATTTTCGTCACGGCAACACTAGTAAATTTTGGATAGGCTAAAGCTGATCACACTGAAGAAAAGAAATGATTCAGAAATACGTATTAGCTCAAATATAGCATGATGAATTCCTTTTATCGAGCTTTCCCGAGAGTCGGAATTAATCAGCTGATAAATTAAAAACTCCTGATTGGCTGGACCCCCCACCCCTCAACTTCCCCCACTCCTCACATGCCCCCTTTGTGGGTGAGGAGGATATGAGGACTACCCTTTGACCAATGAGCTCAGAATCGGAGCTCATAGCCTTGAAGATACAAACTGCACCGTTCGCGAAACGTCGGCACAACGCTGAAACTAAACGCGGCATCCATCCGGAAGCCAAGCATTTTAATAATATTAATGGCCGCGAAAGCCTCAAATCTAAAAATATTTTGCTTTATCCGTCAATTCTTCTACCTACTATGACCTCTGTCGTTTTACTCTTGACTTTACTGTCGCTCCGTGGAACAAAGTGACACTCGCTCAGGCCCGCCAGGGACCATGGCAACATTGCAGTTGTTACTAGCGTATATAGTAAATTCTATTTTGTTGCTGGCGTATTCTGTTAACGGCGGAGATTGTTGAAAACTTCTAAGTAGGAGCATCCAAATCTTGTTCAGAATCTGGAAATACGGTCTACTCTTGGGAAAGCTCGATAAAAGGAATTCATCGTGCTATATTTGAGCTAATATGTACTTCTGAATTATTTTTCTTTCTTTAGTATGATTATCTTTAGTTTATCCAAATTTGCTAGCGTTCCCGTGACGAAAATTCTGCAGCATCGCTTGATATGTAATAGCCAAGAATAAAGTTACAAACCACCACTCTTCGCAAATTCGTAACTGTGTACTAAACATTTCAATAATATAGAAATTTGACTTTTTCAATTTCACGACCCAGATTGATGAGAACCTTCCGATCACGTTTGCTTAAAGATTATGTATTGAAAGAACATCAATTATTAGAGCCAGAAGGTTGGTCTACGTTTCTTTCTCGGCTGAAGTTCATTCCATATACTCAGGATCCAAATTTGGTGATCTGAAAATTTGACACCATTTTTGGTTCATGTGCAAGATATTCTCAGTGAAATCTAGACGAAATCGGCTCCATAATTCCAGAGAAAAATTAATTCTTCAGGATATCGCAGCGAAAAATAGATCGATTACGACCGTGTCGAGCTATGATGTTCATCTTAATGGGACCCATATTCTGCACTCGTGATCAATTTTGCTCCATTTTCCGTTCGATCATTATTCAAATTTATGTGATTTTTTTCTCAAAAAGCTTGTGACCACAATAACTTAACAAGTTTCCGATGTAGAGGCTTCAAATTACCTGGGTTCACAAGTTTCATGAATACAACGTTCCGTATTGAAACTGGGCAGACTCGGTCCAGTAGTTTTTGAGATATTCCAAAAAAAACATTCTTTTCCAAATGTTCGTCTCTAAAAAGCTACTGAGCTGATTTCAATCATGTCATGCTGAACAAACTTGCCGCAATGAGAATGGAAAGTGCTCTGAAGTCCAAATACTCCGTATCATTTTATTCCAATTCTAATTTCAAAATGAAAGAATTGCAAAAGGAGTCATTAATTTACTGTAGCTTAACAACTGAATATACCTAATAATATCTCAGAAACTCTTATTTCAACATATCTTACGAGATTCAAGATTCTTAAATTATAATTGCGCATGCTATAAATCAGTTCAATAATCAACAACTTCTCTAATTATTTGTGAATAATTTACACTTACCTTTTGAATTTTCTTCATTATACTCTAATAATGAATTCAATACATTTGGACTTACCCCTTTCCATACATTGCTTAATTCCAATAGAATACTCTATCAATTAATACTGGTGAGTGATAAATATCTCATTTTGAAAATCGGCGGAAAAATAAAGAATTTGGAGGGCGCCAATAGCCGGTATATATTTCCTCTTACGAAACGCAATGATCTATAAAATTGCCATTAAAACGCTGGTAGAGCCGTAAATTGATAGGCTTGTTGCATCGGTGGAGTAGTCCCGCGGTAGAGATGTAACAAGACAACTGCGTGAACTCATCGTTATAAAAACATAATTTGGTAGAGCTGTTACGATATGCATGTCAGCCGGTAGACTTGTAACGTGTTGCAAAGGTTTCTAACCAAATTTTGCGTAATTGGCTCGGATAGGCACGTTATACGCTAGATTTTTAAAGCGGTAGAGATGTAACTACTGAACATCAATAGAGTTGTCCCGCGGGAGAGATGTTACGAGGCAACTGCGTGAACTCATCGATATGGAATATGTGAATATAGTAGTGTAGCGAACATGATTAACCGAAACTCTTTAAGTAACCAACTGACGACATGCTAGTTACTTTTAAACTTCTACTGGTGACTAGTAACTTCAGTACTGATGTGATTTTAATTTATCACAGTCTTGCAAAGGAATGGAAACGTCAATGCCAATCAAATTCAGTGTATTAAATTTATTAGCATAGCAGTGACCAAAAAGGCCGTTTTTATCATTTATGAACTAATACCAAGGTCGGATAAAATACTATTATTTCAATAATAATTTTCTGTTGCTGAATAATATCTGACTCACTACATTTTTTATCTGACACTTTTCCTGCCATGGTAGTACAATATGACTCCGTTATGTGCATATCATTTCCTCACCTCTACTTACTCACAGCACAGATAAAATCTATAACCAGAATATATTGCCATTAAGCAGGTAAAAATTCTGGTGATAATTATAGTTGTAGGCATTTCTGCCTTCAAAATGACCGATGAAGGTTAAATAGATAATTTCAAAAAACATTGGTCTATGCGTATTCAGCTGAATAGGGGAGGATGGGGTAAATTGGAACAGTAAAGAGTATGTTCCTGCATTTCATGTTACCCCTGTGCCATATGGTGTTACTGTTCCATTTTGCCTCTCCATTCCACATTGCTCCATCTTGCTCTATGGGAGGACGGGGCAAAATGGAACGTCTTCAATCGACAATAACTCAAGATCGACAGAGCGAAATTCAACGATTCCTGTTTTCATTTTAAAGCTCGCTTTCCAAGCTTCAAAATGAGACAAGAATCGTTAAATTCCACAATGATGATCTAGTATTATTTACGGTTGAAGAAGTTCCACTTTGCCCCACTCACCACTATGGAAATCATATATATTCGCAGTTCGAGTTGTAACAGAATCTTCTAATTTTTTTTGAGGGCCTCTCCAAATTTCGAGACTCAAACGTACAAGTAACAGACTTCTGGAAAGATTGAGGAAAGTAGAAAAAGTGCGTTTTCTACATTATTTCCATCCAGAATTTGTTTGGCTACGATGGAGGAAAAATTTTAAAAAAATCTAATTTAATCTCCTGCCGTAATGAAGCCCTTTTTTTAGAACGATTCTTAAATTCCTCCTCGGCTTAAAAGTTTCAATCCTTCCACGTTTGAAATATTATTATACGTACACATTCATTTGGATGACATCAATGGTGAGGGAAATGAATCACTTACTTGCATTGAAAACTTGACGGAAAAAATATAATTCATGCCGCATTTCTACTTTTCTCCAAGGATATGGTGCATAATTTGTTATTGGATTCAATGTATATAATGCCGTTGCATTTCTCGATTCCGAACAAATATAAATTGAATTTATAATATCCATCTTCCAAGTTGCAATTAACATATCTCTGTAATCTCCACACTTTTTAGAATTCTTGCCAATGATAAAAAATGGAGCTATATGATTCCACCATCTTGTCTTCTTGAATAATATTAGATCCAATTTTAACTGTTCTGTTGAATTCTCGATGAAAACTATTTTACTTGCTTTAGAATTTGAAAATCTATGATGCTCATGGTGTTCATTAACGGTTCCAAAATTATTTATCCTAATGACCGATAATCCATCAACAAATTCATTAAAATTTCCAAAAATAACAATTGGACCCGGCACACTATCACGCTCGTGGCATGATTCTAATATGATTTTCTGAAATAAGAATTCCAATTGCACAAATCTTTCAACTCAACAAATATTCTATTGTTGTAGATTAAACGAGAATTAACTACAAACCATTATTCTGTCACCAGCACCAAGATGATTAGATTCCCATAACTTTCGTAATCCTGATATTGTAGGAATGATGAACAGAAAGAGTAATGTCATCGACATTGTCTGCATGGTATTTCACAGAATTTTAACAGTGAATGTCTCTTCCGTACGAAGTATCGCTATGATACTGGGAGTTCTTCCATTTTCATTTGAATTATATTTCAATCATAATTTATTATCAGTCCTCGATATTATTGATCAGTCCTCGTAATTACATGTTGTCAGAAGATAGATCGTATCACTCTCGTCATTACTTATTGATGCGCACAATAAATAATGAACGTCCACATATACAGACCAAACGGCATTGAAGCAATCAATGTTTCCGTATTGGACTCTCTATATTCTATTCATATAGTTGAGAATTTATATTCTCCCGCAGTAGTTCTTATGAAATTTGCCGATAATTTCACAGAATTGTACTTTACGTGACAACGACTGGTGAATTGGTTTTAAGCTCTTGCGGGGCTTGTAGAATAAGCCCCAGGCAAATTTCACAATCACAAGGGTTGGAAAAAAATTTCTGTCCATGTAATGAACGACATTTTTCTTGACAAGTGCTGGAGAAGTTAGCTACGAGGAAGCGAAGAGAAACAAATTATTTATTCATTTGCCTTTACCAAGGAAGGGAACTATTTGCTCAATGTGGAGAAAACACACGGCATAGTTTTTCGGCTTGAGAATTATCACACATTCGTTACATATCGTTATAGTCCAGTCAATAGGTCTGGACTATTAATTTTAACAGATAAAATATAAAAATTTAGGAATGAAAAAATTTCGGAACTCACTGGATAGAAGAATGAACCATAATTCGGCAGTGAAAATTTTTTATTGCAATTTTTCAATCAGTTATGCAATAGTTAATTAACAATTTTTTGCTGCTTGAATGTGAACATTGCAAATTTCAGATTTTTTTCCTTCTATGAAGCTATTCTTATAAAGCTTAAGAATAGTTCCCCATTGGAAAAATTAAAAAAAAATCATTTTTCAGTCATTTCATTGATTAATTCACATAATTGACGCTTTGTTCAATCTTTTCCGTAATATAAGTAATATTCCATGGGGCCAACTTATGTGAATTGTAAAAAAAAACACTGTAAGAGAAAAAAAATTACTACGCGCGATGCGATCCAGCCTGCGGAGTGCGTTTTTGAATTTGGTTCAAAGAATCTTTCATTCATAATTATTGTCCATGGGTTCATAACTCTATAGTGGATGTTTCCATACAGTTCGTGTTGACTTGGCTATTGTCTTGATCCTGGAAATCTCGAGAAATATCTGTAACAGAAGAACATATCCAGAATTTCGGACTATTGAGTAATTCGTATATCCAAAATCATACGATCAATTCTCCTTATTCGTCTTAAATTCTGAATAAATTAATTTATAAGCTTGTTCACGTATGAAAATTTTTATAAGAAATGTTTTTTTCCTATAAAAGAGAGGAACGATTTTTATGAGGGAGGTTCCAATTTCTTATAGAAAAAATCATTTCTTATAGAAATTTTCGTACGTATTTCTTCAACGGCCCTTCATGAAATTCATTATCGAAATAATGTCAATTACTTCATTTATTAGCAAGATTGATGACTGATGTCTGCGCTGTTCCGCCGTATAATCGGAGTAATTATCCATATAAAGTTTTGGGAAGAACATTTTGAAAATCTTCTATCGGAAAAGTACCGTATCCATTTCCGCTGGAACGTCCCAGGAACCTTCACTGTGTATCCAGTGTGTCCGAGAAATGAGAGAAAACATTCCCCTCGAGTTCTAGGCAAATTCTGTCAGGATATTCCTCATGATATATTTCCGAAACATTTCTCTTAAACGACTCCTAAATCAACTACGGGAAACATTCCAAGAATTCACTTGGAATATTCCCGTAGAAGAATACAAGAAGATTCCATTTCGGCTCCTGGAGTATATTTCGGAAATCTTCCGCCGGGAATCTATCGATTCCTGCTGGACCGTTGCAGGAACATAATCTGTCGAACCAGTGTGTCTAACGACCAAGATGAAACATGCCCGTTACGGTTCAAGCAAAATCTTTTGGTACACTTCATGTGACATCTTTCCAAACCACTCTCCGTAAACGAATTCGGTATCAACTACGGAAAACACTCCATAAATGTACCTGGAATATTCCTGTTGAAGCATGTAGGAAGATTCCATCTTCCATCCTTCATAATGTTCTGGAAATCTTCCAGCAGAAATCTACCAGACCGCTTTCTACTCGAACGTCTCAGGAACGTTTCACGAGAAATACGTATCCTGAGGAGCGTACCTGAAACATTTCGTGGCTAAACA
>JABSMS010021953.1:0-11026 GCA_018902275.1 Aleiodes sp. PSUC_FEM 10030003
AAAAAAATACTCAAAATAATGATGATAATAATAATAATTATAATAATGATAATAATACAGCACAGATACTCAGCACATGATTGTTAACATGTTATTTCTTCACTTTCTTGTTTTTTGCACACAGTCTCGTCGTGTTGGCGCTCGACAGGCGAGTATATGACAAAAGAGAAAGAAAAACACACAAAAACAAAAAAGACTAACATCAAATATATCGTAGTATTTTTATTTGTTATACTCTTTCTGAACGCGTTTCTTTCTGTAATGAAGTGTTAATGAAGTACTAAATTGTGTCTTGTTTTTTGATGTATTTGCAAATATATCAAGAACTAGGAGAGGCAGATAATCGTGCATAAGTTTATAAGATAGTCAGGGGAAGTACCGAATTTAGGGGGAAAAAAAGGCACTTCATTTCGCTATATGCTGGATTATTTTTCTAATACTTGGCAACGAATGGAGCAAAATGACTTTCCACTCCAACTATTTGCAACAGAACACAGCTTCTCATTCTCCAGATATTCATGACAATATTTAGATTTTTGCTCAGTCAATTAAAAAAAAAACAATCTCGGAATTCATGGTGAATACGGAAATTTTCATTGCCACCTTTTTTGTCGAATAAAAAATTAAATATCTAAAAAGGTGCCGTTAAAAAAGTTGTGTCTCCATCAGATTCATAGATATTCCGCAGAGAATTAATTCTAGCTTTGAATCTCTTTCGGTTTATCGCTTCACTGCCGATTTTTATAATCTAAGAATAAAAATTATTTTTTTATTCATGCACTTCAAAACAGATCGTATGAATTTTGTTATGTCGCTTGAAATATTGTTGCACTCAAGTCTTTCATTGCAAATATAAGAATTTATTTTGCAAATATTTTTTTTATCGCTTTAATTTTAATTAGCTCGTCAAGTCCGCTTCTAAAGAAAATTTTTAATTTTTTAAGAATTCAAGTTTACCTCTAGAAGAAAGAAAGTTTTCAATTTTCAACTTTTTTTTTTCCTTTTTCATGCACTTTGAATTTGTTTCTTTATTTTTTAGTCTACTTTTCAGAGAGTGGTAGTCATCTATAGTGTATTTCTTCTCTTTCACTCATTTTTTTTTCTCAACATACACCTCATCATCAAAAAAAAATAAAAGAAAAAAAAAGTACAAAATTCACCACATGAACCAACAGCACATTCATACACACACGCGTTAGGATACAGTTTTCTCACTGGTTTAGAAAAAAAAAACAATAAAGCACAGAAAAACTAAAAATTCTCCACTCCATTCGTCTTTCGTCGCATAAATTACCGAGTCCTTTCACGTTTTTCAACAGCGTCATTTCACCAACCAACACTCACATGGAAACGAAAAAAAATGTAAAGAAGAGAGATAAAGAGAATGAGAGACGATTCTAACTATTTTCTCATTTAAATCCAACTCATCAGGTATCTGATTGCCATTCTAGACAAGTGCGAACAAAAGCCGCCTGCAAATGTTGTTTTAATCCTTTTTTTTTCCTTGTACAAAAAAAAATCCCATTCATGTCTCATCGAATCGTCTCCAGAATCTTTATCTAACTATAAAATCGCGCCTCATCATTCTCATGGAACTCTCTTTGCATATGCGTTCTATCATCGTCGTTTCCATTCTCTCTCACTTCTTCATTCATATAGTACATTAAAAGTGGATGTAATAAAAAAAATCATTCAATCACTAATCAAGTGTCTTGCCGTGGCACGTAAAAATTAATCGAATCATTAAAATGCATCAAATGAATTTGGCTATTGAGCTTTTTAGTATTAATGTAATACTGTAATATTTCTAACAGCACGTACCAAGCAAAATCCGGTGCAACAACACCCGGTATGTACACGGAGCTCCATCAGGACACGAGCTTGTCACTCGTGTTTAATCCACTCAAGGAGGAACAGGCTGGACGCTACACATGTGTAGCTAATTATGCTAACGAACCGTTCAACAATTCAGTTGTCGTTGAAACTATAGGTATGTATAATTATTCAGAGTATGAAATGATGAAGAGAGTGGAAAAAATAAAAATTAACTTCGGAACATTGAATTTTTTTTTTTTTTGCTTTTCATACATTTCAACAATATTCATTTATTATATGAAAAAATATTGACATTTAAAAATCGTAATCTCCTTAATTAGATGCAATCACTTGGTTGGATGCACCAGAATACCAATTTCCAATTCTCGGTAAAGAATACAAAATAAAGTGCCACGTTAGTGCACGTCCAGCTCCATCAGTAGACTGGCTCAAGGATGCTAATCGTGTTGAAACAGATGATCACTATATAATCGAGACACATGCTCTAAAAATAAACAAAGTAGTAATGGAAGACGAGGGTGTTTACACTTGTCGTGCTGCAGTTTATCAAACTGGTGAATACTCAGAGCGTGTTATACGTGTAGAAGTACATGAAGAGCCAAAAATTGAAGATTTACAATCAGAAGTAGAAATAGTTGAGGGTAAAACTGAAACAATAACATGCAAAGCACGTGGTAAACCACCACCAAAATTCTCGTGGGTAAAATCATTGACCAAAGAAAATTTGGCAAATGTCGATCGTTTCTCGGTTGATGCTGAGCGTGGAATTTTAACAATCACAAATGTAAATCGTGAGGACGCCGGTGAATATCAGTGTATAGCAGAGAATGCAGCTGGAGTCGCTAATACAAATATCGTCGTTAATGTTATGTCAAAGCCCAAAATCATGGAATTCTTGAATCGTACAATTGCAGTAAATAAACAAGTTGAAATAACTTGCAGAGCATTCGGTCGTCCACCGCCAGAAGTTGTATTCAGAAAGCATACTTCTCTCAAACCATTTGTCAAAGGAATTCAGCCTGATGATGATCGAATTAATTTGAGTACTATCCAAGACAATCAGAGAGGTGAAACTATTGCCAGTTTGACAATTCAGAATGCATTGAGAAATGATGATGGACTTTATGAATGTATTGCGACAAATAAAGTTGCGGCAGCATACAAAAATGGACACTTGACTGTTGAATTTCCACCATCATTTGCATCAATGCCCAATCAGACAATGTGGTCATGGGAACAGAGACCAATTAATCTCACTTGTATAGCTGAAAGTATTCCAAATGCCACAATAAGATGGATGCTAAATGATCGTGATATTGAAAGACTCGATGTTAGTAATTCATTCAAAGTTATTGGTAATGGACCAATCAGTACCCTCAGTGTAACGCCCTATGATAAAAGATTCTACGGAAATTACAAGTGTTTAGCTAGTAATGTACATGGTAAAAATGATAGAATCATTGAACTCAGGGAGGCTGCAAGACCAAGGCCAATTGAACAAGCCCTAATGTCTGAGCTCAATCCTACTACAATTGCATTCAAAATAACTCCACCACCTACAGAACCAGAATTACCACTTGAAGCTATTACAGTACAGTATAAAGAAGAATACCAGAACTGGGACCATGCCAAAAATATGACTTGGTCGCTCAGTAAGTTTTAATTATTCATTTTTCATTAATTATTTAATAGTAGTTGAGACTCTATAATGTTCTACGAGACATTATGAAAAACAAGGTTATTCAGGAAATAACTTAAAGCGATGCATTGTTTTTTTGGTCTATTTTTTACCGGTCTAAAATTTTTCTGTCTATCGAATCAACCATCTAAGTACATAAATATGTTGAATTCTACTGCGCAAATTGAGATCAACCGATAACAAATAGGTGTGAAAGCCATATTCTTTTTTTCCAACAATAGATGGTATTTGTTTAAATCGCCTTAAATAGAGCAGCAAGTACTTTTGTCGCATTTTTCATAGTTTTCGAACAAGACTAGAAAATAAGGTAAAGCAATTACCGATTCAGTTAATTAAATTTTGTCTTCTTTTTCAAATAGACTCACCCTACGTTCTAGAGAATTTGAAACCCGAAACTCAGTACGAATTCAGATTCTTAGCACGTAATCAAGTTGGTGATGGCAATTGGGGTGGAAATTTAGTTCTAAAAACTCCACAACGTACCTCGCCAGCGGCACCAAAAATTAAAATGAGGAAAGATAATTCAAATTATGACGAATCACTATTTGCACATCAATATGATGTTGCATGGATAGCACCACCAGACAATGGTGAACCAATTGATCAATATGATATACAGTGGTGTGAAATGGTACGTCAGGATGGTGATTTCAAGGTTCAAGAGGGTACATGCAAAAGTGTTGTTATAAAAGGAGCAATAACCAAACACTGGCTCAGAGATCTCAAACAAAATCAATTTTATCAAGCTGATGTCAGAGCGCACAATGCAATTGGTTATGGACTGCCAGGCTTTGTCAAGTTTAGAACAGCACCAGGTGAGTGATTTTGAACATTTCATTGAACAAAAATTTTTTATGATTTTTTTTTTTACTTAGATTAGAAGCCTGCAGACCATTCGGTGTAATTTTATTTATTTACTTTTCAATGAAATTTTAATTATTTATGCTTTAGTTTTCGTTTTCTTGAGCATCGTAACTCAACTAAGGAAATTGAATGATTATTTTTGGATCGATCTTAATTTTTTCCCCTCTAGACTAAAAAAAAATTAACAATTTTAGAGTCACATTTCTGGAAATGAATAATTTAATTTTTTTTTTCATTTAAAAAACTCAGAAATTGTGAATTTCTCATTATATTTCAGCATGATGTTCAATGATTTTTCCTTACTCAAGAAAACTTATCAAAGTGCTAGAAGCACGCATATCGTTTTCATCATCACAAAATTAATGGTGTCTGTTTTACCCGAAGAATAATTATTATTTTTCCATTATTTTTTTTTTTTTCAAATGAAAGTAAAAAAAATACAACCAAGAGTCACATTTATTTTTTTACCATTCAGAATCAAGCGGCAGCACTATGGACTACTCGTTAGTATCTGCTGGGGATACGTCTAAGCCAGTACTTGGTGCAATTGTCACAACTATTGCGTTAATCTCATTAGTGATTTAGAGTTTAAATGTTTAATTACCCGGGGCAAAAAAAATCCATAAACAACATTGTTTACACCGATTGTACACAAGTTTTATGAGAGTATCCACTCAAAACAACTATACATAAGTGGAAAAACGAAAAAAAACATTGAACGAAATATTCCAGAGTACAATATCCTTTTTTTTTTTTTTTATTATTATTTTATTATTTGTCATTACTTCTGTCAAGTTAATGTGGAGTGGAATGAAGAGATACTCGTTCCATGTGCAAGCAACACTAAAGATAATTGTAAAGTAGGATTAATTAGGTGGTGCGTTTAATTACATTCCGAGATAACATGAGTAGACGATTCCATAGGAATTTATTCGCAATGGAAAAAACGAATGAAAGATTATAAGTCTACGTCTAAATTGAAAAAAACCTCATATAATTAGTGATCGGTACTAATTACTATATTACTGTATTTATACTATTCACATTGTTGAATGCTCATTGTTGAAAAGAAAAAGAAAGAAACAAAAACGTACTGGTACGTTTCTTTTGACTCTTTTTGTATTTAAGCTGCAAATTTTCAGATAATTTTTTTTTATTATTTTGCTAGAAATTTTTTTCTTGTAAACTCGTCGCGGCGACAAAATTGAAATTCATAACATACGTGACCATGAATGAAATAATTTTTTTTCCATAATTGGGGATAGGAAAAAAATTAAACTGCTGCCTTGCATTGCCAAAATTGCCTGATTGCTTTATTGTTGATTAATTGGCGATGTGACGATATTTTTTATAAACAATTATACACTCAAGATCCAACGATTACTAGATTTAAGATTCTATAATGAAGAATTTTTTAATTATTTTTTGTTCTTCTGAGTTTATTATTTTCTAGCGCGTGTTGAGAATTCTTAATTCAACAATATTTATATTCTATAATCAATGAAAATTTCTTATTTCAATTTTCAATTTTTTTTTGGATTTTGAAAAATCTTCAGTGTTTATAAGAATATTAACATTAGAAAAAAAAATAGAATAGATGAAAAAATGAGTTTTTCAATAAAAATTGACGAATTTTTGCTTCAAAAATTTCCTTCGAAGAAACTGTGCATGTTGCGAAAATCCGTTTTTTATCGGAACGAGAGTCATAATTTTTTTCAAATTCTTTATTTTTCTCGTTTGTACACTGTTTGACCAAAGTCGTCTGTGCAAATTTTCTTTAATACTTTTGCTTTATTTTTTTTGTTCCCCTCGATCATTAAGAACTTGTGCAGACAATTCGAGACAGTGTACATCTAATGTAGATGGGACTCATTCCAATGCAGTGTTTAATTATTATCTAATAATATTTTTTTTTCTTGGGTTTCTTTGCTTAATTAGTGCTATGAGAAAAAAAAAGACAATATGGAAAAATTGAGAAATATGATAATAAGTGTTTAAAGCGCATGATCTGTGAGCAATGATCTTTGAATTACTTTCAAATAATTACTTTAATAGAATTAATTAATTAATTAGGTGATTTAGCAAATTTTTTGTCCATTATCACTCACAGAATTTCATTGAAATAATTATTAATAATAGTTGTAGAAATATCCGAGCTTTTTTTTATGATTCACTATTTTTTCTAAAATGTTTTTCTGCATGGCACGTGCATTTACCATTAATTCTCTGTTTTTCATTTAAATGGATCTCAATTGAACAATTGAATTATTGGATAATTCGTCGCGACGAGTCGTCGTGTGCCCAGTGACAATAATAACCAAAAATAATATCTTGTAGAAGAATGGGAAGATGAAAATGAATTTGTCAATTCTTTCAATAAATTCAATAAAAAACAAAAATAGAACAAAGCTTTTGAAACAAAAATTTAGAACAATAAAAACATTTCTCCATTTAGCCAAGTATGGTAAAGAATTGTAAATGAATAATGTCGAGTTTGTTATATTGTTTTTTAATTAAAGCACAGATCCATTTCAAGCGAAACCCATTATAATTAAACCTACGAATGAACAAAAAAAGAAAAAAAAATAGTTTAATCATAAATAAAAGACTCGGAGACGCATTTAGCCATAGTGAGGGGTTGTTTATTATGGCGCTTCGCGCAATTACAGTCAAACGCGGTAACTGAGGAAGTAGTATACGATAAAAAGAGTGAAAAATAGAAAAAACGAACGAATAACAACAAAAGAAATTGTGGGAAAGGGTTGAAAGAGGTTTTGCGTGCTTGGGGAATGTTGGCGCGTTTGACAATGCCGGAATTTTTTTTCACTCTCCCACCTTCTGCTCCTTTTTTTAAACCATTAATGACGACGAAAGAAGAGGCAAAACAAACAGAAAGCCGAATGGGAGGAAAAACGAAAGCATAGAATTCGAGTCCTACTTTTTTTCCTTATTCTACAGCTCCAATTGTTATCTTTTACAATGTGAAATCCACTTGGATTGCGCTAGTCTATCTCGCGTACATTCATGTGCATCACTTACGCCTATAAATATAGTACATCCAATTTTATATGTCCTTAGAAGTATCATCGCAAAACTTTCTAACTTTGGCAAAAATTATTTATTATCCCTTGCACAGTTTGATTTAATGATTGCTTCATTAATTTAAATTATTCACGTCGATGGATAAATAATGGAGAATAACCTTTTAAGGGGGAAAAAAAGCAAGAGATCCGTAAAAGATTGCTCCCTCCACAAAACCCGAGACCTTTTGATCTCTTCTGATATTAATACTTCTCAAGAAAAATAACGTCAAAAGATAGAATAGAAAAAAAAGCGCTCAACGCCTCTCAACCCTTTCACCGTTCAATCTTATCTAGATTATATACACCGCCAATGCATCCATCCAGAAAGTTTTTTTAATAATCGTCGTTCATAATATTCATGATTTTTAGTTCTACTCTTTCCTCCTGTGTAACTAAAGTTATTATACATGTATTTAGATATTATGTATGTATGCATAGAGGTGTTTTTTTTAAACGCTCTTATTTATGAGAATGAGGGTTTTTTTTTCTCTCGAAGATTTCTTCCTACTTTTTCTTCTCGAAAATAAAACATTATATTATTGTACATACATAACAACGGAAAAAGAAGAAAAAAAAAAAACGATAAACAAAATGATAAAATATACAATATGAGTGTCAAAAAGGAATAAACGATGCCAGTGGAGAAGCCAATTTCAAATTGTTTAATAATATTTGGCTTACATTGGATTTTTTTTGCAACAAAAAATTTTTTTTTCAACTATACAAGTGAAAAAAATTCAGTTTTCACTCAATTTGAGATGGTTTCTTTTTGTGGCTGTCTCGCTGATTTTTTGCTTGTCCATTATGTCGTCAGGGGAATGAAACAAAAAAAATTAATAATAGAGCCACTGAGAGTGAACGAAGCAGCATACTGAAAAACGTGGGGGAAAAAAATGAAAAAATAAATAGATGAGAAAAAGTAACGTGAAAAATGGTAAATATACAATCATACAAAATGGAGAGTATTGTTGTTGAGTGGCAGTAACGTATCCGGAGTTGGAGAAATTCAGACAAAAAAAAATGAATGAGAACAGAATAATAATTAAATTGAAAGAAAAGAATGAAAAATGAAAGATGCAAAATTTTTTGCTAATGCTCCTGGAAATAGATGCTTGTAAATTAATACAAAATTGGTAGATGAAAAAAAAAAACAACTAACTATTAAATAACTCGTTAAGTAGAGTAGTTGCCGGATAGACTAACAGTAAATATCGAGAGGAAATGGTGCTGTCTGGGCTTTATTAACAATTTTTTAGTTTAGTTTTTTAATTAATCAATTTATAATGGCAATTTTACTTTGCACTCTCTTCATGCTTATTGTATCTAATGTATATATTTTTTTCTGTTAATGTGAATTGTTATTAATGCTAGTTTTCAGTTGATTATTCGTGGCGCACTGATGATTTTTTTGTTGTGATTTTTGGAATTTTATTTGGTAATGGCCTAATGATAAGAACGGATTTTTGGCACTCCTTCATATAAACCCCTTTCCTTTTTCAGGACTAAATAAACACTTATTCACGTTTGGTGGTGTTCTGCAACATTTTTCATAACTTCTACTTTTACAATATTTTGACGATCGTACCAGTGCGTTTATGATTTTTTTTTTTTTTCATTTAAATTGGCGAAAAATGGAGGAATAACGTTTTTCTGTCTGTTTTGGGAAAAATTGTTTATGGATTTTTAAAGAATGTCGATCACCACCAAATTGTCCTTTAATATTGCTTTCGCACTAACGTACTATGCAAAATGTTGAAAAATGAATTTCAATGAAAATTAATAATTCGTTTTTTATTTTCCTTTTATTTTTCAAGCAAACTCAAAACCAGAGTATTACAATGCTGAGATCTCAAGCGCTGCAGTTATTGGAATAGTCGTTGCAATTCTTTTCATCATAATTGTAATCATCGATGTGATTTGCTGTTGTGCACATAAAACAGGTGAGTAAGAGAGATAAGGTGAACTAATCATTTCTGATTAAAAAAAATTCAAAAATAACCAGTGACTCATTGAATTCCTGAGAAACTTCTTTTTTTATTCTTTTAGGTATAATTTTCTACGTGTGTGAGCGATCACGGAGGAAACCCGTTGATGAAGAAGACGCCAAACTTGGAAGGTGAGTTATCAATATTATTATTTATAATTATTTTCAAATTCAATTAAAAAATTTCGCAAAAATTATTGTCAATTAGTTTGATTACTCAGTTACCTCATCCGATATGAATACACAAAACATTGGAAGAATTTCAATTTTATTCTATGAAAATAATTCATTCACATAGAAGCATACACATCATACGAAACATTATGCTTTTGGCAAGTCTAGCGCTATTATTTCATGGATCATACAAATATTTTTATGTCATTTCCATAAGATGATTTTTTTTTTCTTCTTCTGAAGATACAAACCAAAGCGTTTACTCAATTTTCATTCATCTGAGGTATTTTTCACGAGTTTTGCAATTTAATGGCGATTTGGGAAAGCACGGGACCTAGTTCAATTTTCTCCTTTTTTGAAAATTCATTGTTTATTCAATTTTTTGATTTTTTTTGTGAAAATCTTAAAATCCCTCGATAGTTTTCCCGATAGATTTCACCAATTCTCCAAATAGATTCTCTATGGCTAAAATAAACATTTCTTTCTCCCAATTAAACAATTCTTCTTAAAATTTTCATGCAATCATAAATTCTAAATTTTATCATTCAATTTACCATGAACGTTTAATTGCGAGTGTCATTATTCTGAATTATTTTTTTTCATTCGAGTGAATTTCCTCCCCGTGCAATTAATTCTCTCGCATTGCCAGTGAAAAATACTTCATGAGTATAATTCGAAAATTCTAAGATTTTGAAAATTTGAAAATGAGATCATTTGAAAATTGCATATAAGTGAATTTTTTAATATATTTTTTTTGAATTTTTTATGATTTTTTTTTCTGAATTCAATGATTATTTTTAAAAAATCAAACATTTATGGACAATCATGCTTCTCCATCTTCAATAATATAGAATGACCTTGAGTTTGAATTTTTCTCTAATAAAAAAAATTTTACCATAAAAATCGTCCATTTTCAAAGGCATCTGCAGATTAATGAAACATAAATTTAAAAAATAAATTAAAAAAAGATGGAAAAAAAAGTTGCTCGACAAACTGATTAAATTTTCGTCATTTTTCATGAAATTATTCCGACTGCCCCAAGAATGTATAGTAAATTGAAAAAAAAATCGATTGGAATATTTGGAAAATCAATGAAATTGTAATTTTTTTTTTAAGAAAAAAAAGTCTCAATTTTTTTTTAACTTGTAAATTTTTAAAATTTTCCATGAAGTTCAATTTGTTATTAAATTTGAAATAAAAAATAATAATGATTGAAGCTGATGAAAATGATACGATTAAAAAAATTATAATCGATTAATTAAATAAATTGCAATATTAATTAATTAATTAAAAATGAAGTTCAAGCGTTAGCTGAGTTTTGTCTCAATTGCGATGTTAATTGAATTTTTTTAATTGAATTTAATGAAAATTCTTTGGCGGGAAAAT
>JABSMS010021964.1:0-11025 GCA_018902275.1 Aleiodes sp. PSUC_FEM 10030003
TTATTTTTATAAAGAAAAATTATTTTTGCTTCGTAATCTGAGATAAAATCTTTCAATTTCTTTATAATTTTGGTTTTTCGAGGATAAATTTGGTTCTATTCATCGTAGCGAGTTGGGGTTGTACTCAAAGGAAAGCTGACATCATTTCCCACGAATTTCACTAGTCACAAATTAATTTTTCAAGATTTTCACTATAATTGAGGGGCAAAAACTGATTTACTGAGAAGTGCCCGTAACTTCATTAAAAATCGTCACAAATTAATTTGTGAACAGTGAAATCTATGGGAAATTATGCCAGCTTTCATTTCAGCACAACACCAACTCGCTACGATGAATCGAGTCAAATTTATCTCTGAGAAATCAAAATTTAAAAAAATTGAAGAGCCTTAGATTTTGGAGCAAAAAATTTATCTTTCAAAAAATAGAAAAATCTTTTTTTTTCACATTTTACGGAGGTATTCTGAGAAAACTAACTATGCAGTAGTGTAATTCTGTAGTGTGTTCATAATAAGTAATAAATTCATGTAAATTTGATGATTAATTATATTAATATCGTCGCTCTATAATATTCGCAAAAAACTGATGAGGGAATAAAATCGATTTGTCTAAAAATTTCATAGTCGTCCTTAAGGCTTCCATTTTGCCCCACCTTCCCCTAATTATTCACTCATTTCCATTAAAATTTGTTTCAAAATGATAATTTTTCATATTCATCGCCATAAATAAACCAGGAAACCAAAAAGCCACTAGTTTCTTCTCCCGTAAAAAATAATTCCTAAAAATTAACTCGAGTGAAATAATTTGAAATGCAAAAACTCGAGGAACCGGATTTCCGAAAAAGGTAAAAGCTTGACCAAGATGCAGGTATACGTCACGTGTTCTATATCGATATTCGCCCACGCGATTAATTGCCGTAAGACTGGTGTTTGCGGGAGGAGTGGGGGAACAAGCCTTTGAAAAAAAAGAGGGAGAAAAAAGGAATGAAAACGATTTGAAGAAGCGGAAAAGGGAGTGAGGATGAGAAAGAGAGGAATTGAGAACCTGTTATGTTCCGGATGAATCGTGCGACTTCCACTCTGTTTATAAGATTAAACATCAGCGATTGCCTCTGTACTTTACGAATTTATGAAGGAAAAACCGGCCGGAAAAATTCAAATGAAAATAAACAAAAATAAAGAGAGTGAAGTGAGGCAATAATTGGATTAAACGGTGAAAATAAAATTAACGGAATAAGGTTAATGGAATTTAATGATTGTATTAAAACTTTTCCTATCTAAATTTTTTATTTAATTCTCTTTCCATTTCTACGCTTCACTCATCAACGAGACCAGGAATAACCGCTGGATAATTGTGCACTCAATTAATCAACTTTGTAAAACTCTAATCGTTCGTTCTAAAATGCCAATTTAAATTGTGAATTACGATTAAATGTTGAGTGATTGAGACGAAAGAATTCTGGTAAAATTATTAGGGATGAGAGGACGGATAGAGGGGGAGTGGAAAATTGCCAGGAAATTTGCCAGTAAATTGGGTAAATCGACGAAATCGTTTTGACCTCTGGGCATAATTTTAAATTGAATTATTTCGGGTTTTTTAGTGAAAAATTCGCCTGAATAATTTAACTGATAAATTCGTGATCGAATTTTTCTGAGGTTTTTGTGAAATATCTCCGTAAATTTTGGAACTAGAGAAATTTTCGTAGGAACCTTTTTTGTAGAGGATGAAAAGACCTACAAAAAAGGTTATCACGATAATTCCTCTATCTCCCTTAGATTCCGAGATATTCTCAAAAAAGTGAGAAATAAAATAAATTCGTCCGATTTATTTTGATTTAATTAATTAAATGAAATTCTTTTATTAATAAATAATGTCTCGATATTTTACCAGGGCGTGAAGAAAGTACCGTTCAAGGTCGACACGATTCGGCCGGTCGATACACCCATGCCTGACTTGTGTTGTCTCTGGCAAAAACCTTAATCCGTTATGTTTGTTCCATTTATTAAAATTCCCGTATTTAATTCACGAGTAAAAATAAAGAAAAAAATCATTAATCACAAAGAAATTAAGTGACTCAATTTCCGTAATATTGAAAAAAAACTCTTCATTTCCCTTCCAGCTGACGTTTCCACTCCGAATCATTAACCATCATTAAAATTACGAATAAAACTAAAATTAAATACCGTAAAAATTAATCTGAACCAGAAAATTCATTGAATAATTTAAAATGAAGAGGAAATTGTTGCAAATAATGAATTAACTCACCAACATACACTGATTACACATGGATTGGGTGAATAACAGGTGACGTGCGGGATTTTCTCAGTGCAGTATGTAAATCACTTGTAACTGACACAATTACCGAGTAAACACTTGGATTTAAAAAATTATCAATAAATTCAGAAAATCCGCGAAATCGATGAGAAAATTATCGACATTTTTCGAAGAACTTAATTTCTTTTCAATCAATAAATTAAGATGAAACAAAGAAAACAACTGAATGAAACTTTCGACAAAAATTCACGTTTTCAGGTACAATTTAAGAAAAGGCACGAAAATAATTAGGCAATTTCCTTCAGAATTATTTACAGTTCAATGTTAAACTCGTTGATTTAAATGAATACGTTAGTTCGTACAATGTTTAATGGGCAAAAGTGTATTGTCCAGGAGGCAAAGAGCCAGGCAGACACCGTAACGCAACGAGGAGTGAGCCAACGGTGTTTTTTCAACTAAATTAAAGGTTTTGAAGTGGGGATAAGGTTACGTAGTGGTGGTAATTCTCAATCTTTCTCACTCCATTCAACATTTCTGAGCAATTTAACTCTCTCGATGAAGAAATATTATTTTTCCGGATAGAAATAATTTTTTGGGGATTTTTTTTTGATAATTTAATCGTTTTTCTTGGTCTGGAAATAATTCTACTTACGTTTTTAACGCTGAATTATTTATTTGCCGCTTCTTTTCACTACGGGACACAGTTGACAAGTTGACACGACACCTGACAGTGACAGCGTATGCATCAATTATTCAAATTCTTTTTTGGGTGATTTTTTTTTCGGTATTTTTTGCGGGCGAGGATTTTAGGGGCTGAGGGTGTGACCGCTAGCGTTTTTTTATTTCTTAATTCCTATCTGAAAAAAACCACTCACTGGCACTCACACGCGCTTTCATCCGTCACTGGAAAACCGTCAAACGTGGGGAAACAAGTCGGCCATCTTGATAAAACTGACCACCGCGATTTAATACAAAACGCGATTGCAACGACATCTTACGGATTTTTTTGATATTATTTACGAAATTGAGGGCTTGAAAAAAAAATTGCAAATTCTTTCGACAACTTCAACTTCATTTTTATTCTTATCTTTTTTTTATGGAGTCGTGGTATTCAATTTCATTGCTTTTTTATGACGAAATGGAAGAATAAAAATTATCGTTTTTTTTCAAGGTTTGGGATTTTGAGTTTTTGGAGTGGAACAAGGAATTTTTTTCCAGTTCACGGTGGAAAATTGAGAAATTTCACAGCAAATGTTTGAGGATATTGGAATTTTTTATTCGGAGAAATTGAAAAAATTGTTCGGATAAAATTGGTAGTGGAAAAGTGAAACAATAGGTGATTTGATTTTTGTTAAATATTTCCGAATAACGAGATGGAAAGATTTTCGTGGGAATCTTTATTTCGGAGCAGAATGCTCTCAGATAATTCGAGAAAATTGATTTCACATTAAAATTAAATTCGGAGTATTAGGGGAGAGTGGGGTAAAATGGAGCAACTTCGGAAATTCTAGAAAATTGTGAAAAAATATGAGTTTTTGGGATTTTTTAAAAATTTTGGAAAAAAATGAAAAAAAAAATTGAAATTTTGAAAAAGTCAAAATTTCAGAAATTTTGGAAAAGTCAAAATTTCAGAAATTTTGAAAAAGTCGAAATTTCAGAAATTTTTGGAAAAAGAATTGAAATTTTGGAAATTTCGACAGAATTGAACGCTTCTAATTTTTTTGAGAGAAATTGAAATCACAGAATTTTTAGAATTTTTCAAAATTAAAACAATTAAATTTTGAAAAAAAAAAAAAAATTAAAATTTCCATTTTTTTTTTTGAAGAAACTGAATTTTTGAAAGACATCAAAATGTCACATTTTTTTTTGGAAATTTCCCGAAAAATTGAAATAATGAAAAAATAAAATTTTGTAATTTTCCAAGAAACAATAAATTTCTAATTATTTTCAAAAAAAAAATCTGAAATTTCAGTTTCACTTTCTGCAAAATTTTTTCCTGAAAATTTTGTCTTTTCCAAAATTCTCTGAAAATTCATTCTTCTCAAAAAATTTCGTTGCACAAAATAAATTTTCAAAATATCTCAGAAACTCAAATTTTTTCATTTTTCACAATTTTCACTGGAGGTCCATTTTGCCCCAGAGGTCCATTTCCCCCTACTCTCCCCTCATCAATATCCGAATTCCCCGTAATGAAATCGTCGCCCTAGAGTAAAAAGGGCGTAAGTCCCATTTTTAAAAATCCACAAAAATTGAATCCACACATTTTCTCCCAAGAATCCTAACTTACGCCCTTTCATTATTCACCAAAAAATGGCACCTCCGCCCTTTTCATTCCACGGCGACGAAAAGCTTGAAAAAAATTCATTGTAAATAAATATTAATTTTATCCAAACCCTCAGAATTTCGGTTCTAAATTAAAAAAAAATACCCACGTGATCATTAATTGCCGACAAAATGTCAAAATGCTTTGAACGGGGCGAGAAGTCCACTGTACTACACTCCTGATGATTCGATCCACCTAAAGCCCGATGTTTTCAGCTTCGTTATTATTATTTTCAGCGCAGTATGGAGCGGCGTGACAGAGAACGACAGATTGAGTTCGCGAAATTTTGAGATTGCACTCCACGAGGCCACGAAGAGCGAGTTGTAAAGGAAAAAAAGTGTTAAAAAACAACATTAGTCCGTAGTTATTAAGGAGAAAAATTGCGCAAAATAGTCCATTAACTTGTGTTAAACAAGGTAATAATTAAACTGATATTAAAATAATAATAATTAACGTAAAAATAACTATTGAAATAACGTTATTTTTATAACTCAATGTATTAAATTTTCATTTTACTAGGCACATGCGGTTTGTTCAACCACGTGGGCCCCACGTTACACGGGGACAAACAAGTGCCGGAGCAAAATTATTTTAACCCCACAAGTGTTGAAAAAACTTTGATAGAGATTAAAAGACTGTTATTAAATTTGGTTGATTAAATTAATTCAATGAAATAAATTGATTAATTTAATTGTGAATAAAAATCGAAGGTATGAAACATTAACGAAAGAACATTGACACAATTTAAATAATTCAGTAGAACCAAAGAGAATTTTACTCGTTAAAGAACCGTAAAATCAAAAAATTATTTTTCCCAAATTTCTTTTTTTCCATTTTTCAAATCTCATTATTAATCAATCAAAAAAAATTATGAAAATGAAGCAATTGGGTTATCACTCACTCCAGGAGCCCATTTAGATGACCTCGTGACACAATTTTCCCGATAAAAAAATTGAAAAACAACAATAAATACCATTAGAATGCCAAAAACAATAATTTCAAAAAATTCGAGAATCTTCAATTAATTTTGAATAAACTAGAAACTCAACTACAATAGATTAAAAGAGTAATAAATAAAATTTGTAAATAATGGCCAATGAAGAACCATCTCACAAACGTTTCAAGCACTCAATAATATCCGACCACTTGATATCCGAAAATTTTCAAAAATTATTACGTACAAATTGGAAACAATCGAATCCCTTCAAATCACCAAACATGGAATTAATAACAACGCCATTTCGTATTTGTAAAATAACGAATTTCATAAAGAACGAAACATTCATGGACGAATTGAAGAATGAATTGTCCGATATTAAAAGTAGAAGACAGGGAATTGATTTGTATTGTTTCGAGCAAACGTCTGATCTCGCCAACGTCGACAGCGACAATATCAAACAATTGTACAATGTATTTAACAATGAAATGAGAGAATGGATGATAAACAACACGGAAATTGATTTAAACAATACAATATCGATGTCATCGTCATGTTATTACGACACTGATTATTTATTGTGTCACGACGACAACATGGGCGACAGGCGAATAGCGTTTATCCTTTATTTATCAAAAAATTGGACAATTGATGACGGTGGTACGCTGGATCTGTTCGACAGTGACGAGAACGGCCTGCCGCGTAACATCGTCAAATCATTAATCCCAGAATACAATTCCCTGATATTCTTCGAAGTCACTAACAACTCTTATCATCAAGTTGCCGAAGTAACATCAGCCGACAAGAGTAGATGGTCAATTAATGGCTGGTTTCATGGTCCAATCAAGCACCAATTAATTAAACAGCCCCGGCCGGAATTATCGTTAAATTATTACGAGCCTTGTGATACTAATGAATTATTGAGTTCGTGGATTATGGATTCTTATCTCTGTACTGGTATTATGAAGGGTATACGTGAGGACGTCGAGAAGAAATCTTATACATTTTTATCCCACTTTTTGAAGGAGGATGTTTATAAAAAATTGTCGAATGAATTGTTGAGCGATGATATTAAGTGGACCAGAGTTGGTCCAGCTGATCTGCGTAACTACGAGGTTGCTGATTTCGAGAGCCTGCCGGAGACTTTGAGGAAATTTTGTGATGTTTTCAAATCGATTGAGGTCTTTCGGCTGCTCAAGGAGTACACGGAGTTGGATCTTGTGCCGGACGGGAAGAATATGAAGCCGAGGATGATTATCGAATTGCAGAGATGGTCGAAGGGCTGTTACACACTTATCTGTGATAAACCAGCTGATGATAGTAGTGTAGTGGTTGATGATGATGATGATAAATTAAATTTTAATAGTAGCATGAAAATTTACGGTGGTAGTGAGGAGGAGAGGGTCAAGAGGTACAATGATGCGAATGGCTTTGATAATAAATTAATTTTTAGAAATAGGATCGATTCGGCGAGCAGTAATGAGGAGGATGATAAAATTAAAGTTATTAAAGTTAAGAATAAGAAGAGGGCCAAGAGAGACGAGGCGGGATGCTCGAGAATTGATGAGGGGAGGGACGAGGCGAGGAGTCCACCGTTAAATCCGGACTCTGAGGACTCACAAGTTTCTGATATTGGGGATTATCTGTCGGATCAATCGGAAATCAGCGATGATCACACGGAGCTGTCGGTTAATGAAGCGAGTAATTTGGATGTTATCATGCAATTTCATACGAGTCAAGTGCCTGAGGATGAGACTATTGATTATGTGGATCCGAAAGAACAGGATGGTGCACTTATTCATATACCACCGGAGGATAATCATCTTTGTTTAGTTTACAAGGCAATTAGTACCTGCAGACTACAGAAATATGTTAATCATTATTGTGAGGGATACTTTTATAATCTCATTTGCACTTATTATGAGTGAATGTTGAAGTTTTTTTTTTTTGCCTTCTCTTTATGGTTTTAATTTTGTCGTGATGTGGAATTTGAGGGAAATTGAGAGGTTTTGGGGAAGAATTTGGGGAGCATGGGATGGAGAATTTTTTGGAGGGGGAAAAGTTTTGGAAAAGAAAATTTATTTATGTATTGGATTTTGAATAATTGGAAAAAATGAAAAGTTTGACTTTTGAGAACATTTTTTGGGAATATCGTGGAATCTGAGGGAGATAGAGATATTTTCGTGGGAACCTTTTTTGTAGCTGAGAGTCTCATCTACGAAAATGGTCTCTATGAAAATTTCTTTATCTTGGGTAGATTCTGAGATATTTCCGATAAACTGGGCTTGGTCACGTTGATTTGATATTTTTTAATGAAGAAGGAAAGGGATGAAGCACTGGAATTTATGGCAGTGAAGTGCCAGGTGAATTTCCATTGAAGAACAGAGCGGAAATGTTGTTTTTTCATTGAAAAAAAATTGAAGTATTTAATTCAAAAAATTCTCTTTTATTTGTAATTAAAATTTTTGAAGATTTTAATCGTCAATTATTTTTGGTTTTCAGTGAAAATTTTCAAGATTTCTCAATTCATTCAAAATATTGACAGTTATTGAAATATATAAAATTATCCCCCAGATTTCACATCAGTGCACAACTGTTTTCCGTTATGTAACTGAATTCAATTTTTTTTTGTTTTCAATGAAAAATTTTGAATTCAGTTTCTTTAATTTCTCCTTTTTTTTTTCTTTTGAAATTTAAAAAATAAATGTCATACTGCAATAGATTTATGGATATATATGTAAAGGTACATATTATAATTGTGTTTTCGAGAATAGTAAATGAGATGAAGTTTTAATTTTTCCTTTTTTGTACACATTATTTTTTTCTCTTAAAAAAAAAACAACAGAAATATCTTTTTTGAAGAAATTCAAATTATTAATGAGGATTGTTGAATTTTGGTGGTCAATTGTGGTGTAATCCTCCGCATGTAACATAGTATTTGTATTAATAAAATTATCAGTATTTATGGTCAATGGTGATTTTTAACCAATGGTCCTGCATCCAATTATTATTTATTTATTTTTTCATAAAAAAAAGAAATGAATAATTTGAAAGTCATTGAAATAGTTTTCAATTATTTAACGAGAAAGTCAAAATATTATTTAAAACAAATATATTCTCTTTTTCATTTATAATTTAATTGAAAAAAATTATTTTCACGTGTATATTGTTGAAACATGTGCAAAATCATAGAATTTTTATTTTTTTAATTATTTGAGGATTAATGTAATGAAAAAAAATGCTAAAGGATTTAATTAACAGCTGAATGCAAGGAATCATTCGCAATTTTATTTTTATTAGGTGCATAATATTTACAAAACAATGACAGAGTTATTAAAGTTATTCTTGGAAAAAAAAATTAATAAATAAACAAATTTAAGACAAATAACAAATGAAACATTGAGACACTTGAATTCATGCACACTGATTTATGATAAATAGAGAAAAAAACGATTGAGGAAAATTTTCATTTGGAATAATTATGGATTTCGTGATTTTCTTGAATTTCATTGACAAATGGGATAATACTATTAATTTTTATTGGATATCGTTTATTATTGCTCCAAATTTAACAGTATTATCCCATCTTTGAACTCGAATCAACGAAAATATTGAAATTCATCAATTTTTTTGACTCAAATGAAGATTCCTTCAGTTTAGCAAAAATCTTTAATAAATTCAGCAAAAAAAAACATTCGAAAATTTGAATTCCCTCGAACTTCTTCGCCTAAGAGACTAAAGAAGTGCCTATTGCTAATTGTACCTTTGAAAATTGAATTAATGATAAATTTTAAAAAACAAAAAATTAAAAGTTCGTCACAATGTTAGTTTCTACAATTCTTTAAAAAAATTGAAAAAAAAGGAAAAGGCTTACGATCGATGAGGAAAGTTCTCCACGTTCAATAAATTCTCTTGGACATTTTGATTGACATCACCACGTTCATTACTGAGAGCATCTGAGGCTGGAACCTAAAAATAAAGCGATTGGAGCAATTAATTTTCATTATAAAATAATAAATCGACCAAATTATTTAAACTTTATTAATGATGTTGAGGGACTTTGGGAAAATAGTGAAAAATTGATAAAACCGAATGGATTATGTGTATGATATAATAAAATGAATGTTTTTTTTCAATAAACAAAAAGATCCTCCTAATAATTATGGAATTATCATCGCAAATTGTATTTAGAATTACTCTGTACGCTCCAAAAATTTCACAATTCTTCACGGAGATGTAATTAACTTTCTCCATTGATAGTTCCTTAAATCCCCTAAAAAAATTACTTATTTTTTAAAGTCATGTTATAAAAAAAATCCATTCGGTTTTGTCAATTTTTCCAAACAGGATTATATCATTTCTTTCAAATTGCCTGCATCAAGATATTATTACAAAATAATTTCATTTTTTTTTTTTATAATTTCTCATCAATTTTTTTTAATTTCATTCATTCTTCAATGGTCAATTGTCTCGGTAATTATTCATATCCTCTTCACGCTTCGTCGGAGTGAAAGAAATCAAAGAATTTTTTTTCTTTCCAATTGGATCGTTACGAATTTCTCCTTACCTGAGCATTAGACGAAGAGGGTGAGGCACTGGCCATTCTTTTTCTCAGCTCATTCAACTGTAACTCACGTTGATAATCATGCTCTTGTGACTCATCATGATTCTGATCGTTCATTGACTCAGTTGAGTATTCTACACGAATCCAAGGGCACACTACTGGCGATGAGGCCAGAGAATTTCTGCTCGTTGGTCGTGGAAGTCTTGGTGATAGTCGTCTTAATAGTGATACTATTTTTGATCTGAGAAAAAAAAATTTAGTTTATTAATTTTACTTCGATGAAAAAAATTGAAATTCAATGAAAAAATATTGAAATATTTAACAAACTTCAGTTAACGTGAAGCTTCACAAATCATGGTTCTTGAAAATTCATTTGATATGAAAATATTCGAAGAAGTTTTGAAATTACATCGCAAACTATTGGCTTTTTGAGTGGATTATTTAGTGACTAAATTAAATTTCAGGAAATTCATGAAAAATCAGTCCTGCTGCATTGAATTTTCGATTAATAGGAAATTCAAATTCATTTATTATTCAATTTTTTATTGGCATATGAGAATTCAGGTTTCTTGAAGAAATTTCAATGCTCATCGAATTTTAAAAATTATATCGTTCTTGATAATAATAATTAAAAAAAAAATTTGGATCTTCAATTTTCGAGGAGAAATGAATTTTCAAAGATAATTCTGTCTTAAGGTAATCCAAGTACAATTAATAGTTTCATATTGACCACACTTTACGTTTTGTGATTTTCAATAATGAAATTTGTGCAAAATAAGGGGATTTCTATAATAATCTCGCCTATGAGCCAAGTATGAATGCAACAGTTTTTAGTGAAACATTGAATCGTTTTAAAATTTTTACTACCAATTAATATTTAAACATTCATATTTAAAAATTTATAGAAAAGTAAATGCTTCTTTGGTTTTT
>JABSMS010021975.1:0-11024 GCA_018902275.1 Aleiodes sp. PSUC_FEM 10030003
TAAAAAAAAAAATTTTTACAAATGTTTTCCACTTAGAATTTCCCCAGCTTTCCAATGGAACTATCAAAATAAACCTATCTCCGATATTTCCCGCGATTTCTTGCGATTTTCATAATATATAACATCAAAACTAGGGTGTGTCCATTTCACCCCTTGTGTTCATTTCACCCCACCTTCCCCTACTATAAAAAAAAACTATAAATCCAAACATTAAAACAGACGATTATGAAAGGTCTCGTTGAAAAGTGTATTTTATTCTTTCATCATTAATATTTATAATTGTTTTTCATATCGGAATTTAAATTTAAACTATCCTGCATGTCAGACGTATTATCAATAGTATAGTAATCTCAATTCTCATGATAACATCGAATGCACAAGCTATAAACATAAATTCGGCAAATCAGCATATTTAATATCACTTCGAAAAGGTTCTCGACACGCGTATCCTGACGTATGCAAATAATTAAGCACGACAACAACATTATATCAGCCACGACAGCGTAGAATTTCTATTCTTACAAACAAGTCAGTTTTGAAAAAGAAAAAGTGTCGCGTGAAAATGTTTGAATTGCAACGTCCCGCACCTATATATATTGAAAAACCAGTCGCCGGTAGGCTGATGCAACGGATTGAGCATGTGGGGCTTTAAAATTAGACTAAACCCTACTAGCTTTGCTTAGAAATAATTCACGAAAATACTGAAAAATATGAGCAGGAAAGTAAAATTGCCTTACCTCTTTTAGTTGTTTCTGTCATAGTGCACTAAACAGTTAAAGTTTTCTCAAATAGATATTATTCCCTTATTTGTATTAATATTATCGTAAATTGTGGTGAACCGTCCGGCCTGGTGGACGCGCTTATACAAACTAACGGGAAATCGAAAAGCGAGACACAATCCCTTCAAGAGTTACCGACAAAGAAAGCTGCATTATCGGTAGACGTGCAATTTTCGAACGAGACTCTAATCGTGAAAAATTATTAATAAAAAATCGCCACTTCTATTTGTTATTCCGCTGTTGAAATCTTACTCAACTTTTCGTATCTGCGTCAACAGATATAATTCATTAAAAATTGAGAAACTAATTCTGAATTTTTTTGAAATTATATCTCAATGCTGATAAAGCTAAATAGCTACTTATTACTGTTGTGGAGTCGAGTGTAACGAAGCGTGAGTCGTGACTGCTCTGATGCAAATAAAAATGAAGACAAATAAAGAGTTTTGAGATGTGTAATTTAAGACGGTTCCTTTAGAGAAGGGAGAGGCGACATTTAAAATGGAAACATTCATTGGCAGATCAATTCAGTCGATTATTTATCCTACAGAGGTTTTCAGGAGCATTCGGCTCTTCATTTGTCTCTGGGCTCCCGCTTATGTTTAATGTATAAGTTGGAATAAATGACTTCGGGTTCTATTGTCGGTTCTGTGAGATTAATGAAGAGAATTGAGTGGGTCGGTCTATTCAACATGATATCGTAGGAGCCTGAGTTGAAAGATACTGTAATTGATTCAAAAGTTTGCGATCTATTGCTACGGGTAGGCGGCAGTAGGTCATCTAATGAAGTGCTTCGTTTAAGCAGTGTTCGTTCTATATTCAATTGAGTCTCTCCCATGTTCCGAGTAAAAGAGAAATTAGAAGATGTTGAATGAAGGAAAACTATGATGATAAAGTGTGAACGTAACTGAAAAAGTGTTTTTTTTAAGGCAATTATTTAATATCACATTTTAACATTTGTAAGGTGGACAAAACAATTTAATAAGAGTATCAAAAATTCGCGATTCTATAAGAATAAAATGTTACTTCGTGAACGCGAAGTCGAGTAATTTACTGGCAGGTCTTTTTGCTTCACCATCTTGCGAATCTGGACTTGATAATTTACGTTTTTTACTCTCGTTATCTTGGGACTCAGACTTCTGACTCTCAGATGTTTCTGCTTTGTACCTCTCCAATGCCGTTTTTGTTAGATCCCGTGCAGAAAGCTCTGGAAATTCTTCTTGAAGTTCCGCTTTATTTTTTTCATACCAAACTACGAATGAGGGTTTCTTATCCAAAATTAGTGTAGTTGTTATTTTAGGTTTAGTTACAGGTGTTTTAGTTTTTTGAGGCTTATTAGGTAGTGTACTAAGACCATCCAGCGCTAAAAATGAAAATAAAAAAACAATTATAATTTTTCATCTAAAAGTGTAGTTCAGTAAAAAATAATTTAAAAAAAATGTTCCATCTCTATAGAATAGCATACCATTGGAAGATGCAGCTGAGGTTTTTTTCAAAAAAGGATTATTCTTTTTCAGACTGAGGGTCATTGGCTTGATTTCCAATGTATCACGTTTCTTGTTACCAATTGGTGTCAAGATCACTTCCTCCTCCTGCGTCTCTATTTTCTCTTCTTCATCCATACCTTCAAACATGTCTTGTGATATTATCTCCCCGTCTGTGTATTTCTTATCTTTCTCTGCCATTTTAGATTCAGCGATACTCTGTAACTTCTTTGCTAGCGCAATTCGATCAGTCTTAGTCGCGTATTTGATTGCTAATTCAATTAAACTCTGTTTCGCAACATGTTGACAGAGATCAACAACACAGTGTTCAAGTTTACTATTACAACAGTAACCAATAAGCGTAAATAAGGCTGTATCTTCATCTCCTGGATTACTTCCAATTTGCCAAATAGGCGCTTCCTTCCTAGTTTTTTCTGAGTCCATCTTACATAATGGAGCATTGAGCGGTACTTCAATGACATTAGGTCTTGGTGTAGTTGCTGGGTAATGGCTACCTTTACATAATACACAGCGAATACATTTTTCACTCTCACTTATGCCAATTATAAAGTAATGATCCATTTTTCCCTTCACTTGTTTATCAGTATCAGTTGCAACTCTCCAGAGGCCAAATTTTTTTTTATAAATCCTAATGACCCCATTAGCATCCATGACAGTTGGAGATGCATAATCAGTCAAGCCCAACCACATGAGGTCATTGGAGGGAGACAAGGGTAAAGATAATGTCTGTCCTTTGATATCAATTCCACGAATGTGGAGCCACATCAGAGCCATGTGCTGATCTTGCGAAACGCCAACTCCACTATGATAAGCTACCAACAGATGATTTCCCAATGCATTCATTGAAACAACTGATCCAGGAACGGCAATAATTTCTCTCTGAATTCCTGTGAGCATAAAAATTCTCAAATGTCTTTTGGAAGTTGCCAAAGCTACAAAGTTACTGCCAGCTGCAATACACGTCGACTCCTCATCTTCATCCAGATCAATTGTCCATTCCTTGTTCCCTGTACCCCAACCCTGCAGCATAACAACGACCAATTTACTGGTTTCCCCATCAAATGAAGGACAACTCAGAGCTAACGCTTCTGTCGATAAAGCTGCCATTGTGTGACGGAGATAATTATTCATGTGCATACTGTGATGAATAGATGTATCATGAAATTCAACTTCGATTGTCGATTCTTCATCGTCTTCGCTGCGATAACATTTGACGATTCCCACATCATTCCACACCATAAAACGTGAGAGCAAATGTACTGGAGTTGATCCTGGTTGAAAAGGTTCTTGAAGATTCACTACAGGGAGGACTTGTTTGTCTCCATGAACTGATGCAGCATCGGAATGACTTTTCTGATCATCTTCTTCAAGAACAGATGCTTTCAATTTACTCAAAGATATCACATTTTCATCGTCATCATCATCATCAAAGTTTAAGATACCATTGCCATCAACATCGTTCCCATTTGCTAAAGGCTCTAGCAAATCGTCCAGCGATTCATCACCATCTATGACATCAACGCACCCCAGTTGCCCCAAACTGTCACAAAATGCTAATTCATTAGGTGTTTTCAAATTCCATACCAGCGATGTAATCTTGGCCTTTTGATGATGCTCTACATTTCCAATTTCCCTCCAATTTTCGACATTCCATACCAGAATTTCTCCGTTAACTGAGCATGCTGCTATTTTTGTTCCACATTCAGAGAATTTACATATATTAACATCTTGTTTCAAATTTGGAGATTTCAATCTCGCAATTTCTTTCCAAGAACCTCTTTCTGTTATTATTATTTCATTTCCATGAGGATAAGCTAAATATTTCCCATTTTTTGGATCGAATGAGGGAGCACAGAGGCATTTTGCAGTAAAGAATGAATTACCCTTTGGAACTACATTCCATGTATGAATTGCTTTTTTTTCATTAATATTCCAAATGCGTATTGTACCGTCGACACTCGATGATGCAACAAATTCCTCTTTTGGATCTAAAGTTAATGCCAAAATTGGTGCTTCATGGCCTTCCAATTCAATTGTACTGGATGATTCAATATTTGTTACTTGGATTCGCATATCACAGCCTCCCGATACTATTAAATTACTGTTTTGTGCTGAAGCCAAAGAAGAAACTGTTGAAGAAAATCTCGTTACTATGCCTTCCTTGTCGAGATCTGGATATGTCAATATTTGTACTGTATTGTTATCATTTCCAACGTATATTTTTCCATCCTTTGAGACACATGATGTCGCTTGCTCGGCAATACAACTTGCAGATGGATCGTCGTCCATCAAGTCCAGCCATGATCTTACGTCGCCGTCTGCTCCACATGTTATTAATCCACCTCTTTATATCAACATTCCAAAAGAAAATTGTCATTTAAAACTTATGAAAAATATTCTATTCAATTCATGCAATAAAAATCTTCCTATTATTATTATCGGTAACTAGCTAATAAAAATTTACCCAGGAAACTATTATGATTGAACGAATTTTCAAACTCAATGCTTAATTAATCTTTAATTCTTGTAAGGAAACTTACTTTTCTCCTGTGAAGTAGCAGACATCCGTGTGACCTTCTGGATGAGCGTATCGCGTTGGTTTCAATGTTAGTGGCATTGAGATTATTTTTTTTATTAGTCTAAGTTGCTGATAAAATTTATTCGATTCGATATATTTTCATGGGATGTAATTGCGTGTATTTATCCTCCATTGGCAATCCATCACCTGGACTGCGATTTGGCGGGAAATTGATATAGTGGAGAAAACTACTTGGAGGGGAATGAACTTATTTTTGATTATGTGTGTAAATTCTAAGCCTCAGGTGGCGCTGAGTTTGTTTTCCATTCCAATTTCCTCTTGTTTCGGTTTGCAATATAAAAATATCTATTTTTTGAAAGGACTTTGATCATTTCCAGGATTTTCTCATAAAGAAAAACAGATCTATTCTTTCACAAAATGAAGAATTTTACTTTTAGAAGAATGAATAAGAAAATTCCTCTTCTATCGACAGCTGATAAGAGAATGCATTGTTATTCTTTTGATAACTCGACTTGCAGTGCACAAATACAACTGCGCATTGTTCCAAAGTGTTTATCAGTGATTCATTTCTGACATTTCTACTCTAAGCAAAACAAAGGAGAACGCTTAATACAGAAATTTGTGTTGATTCAACTAATGCAATAACAGTGACCTTTGTTTATTGCGATAACGTCCGTAATTAACACAATTACCGATTTTTAGGACTGACAAGGCCGTTGTTTTCGTCAGTCGTTATTCGAATGCAGTTAAGAGAATATCAATGAGATTGCAGTTGAATAAAAAATGTGGAAACCACTGGAGCCAGGAAGCTCACCTGTCGATTGGTGCGAAGGGAATTACAGCATTTCACCGATTATCGCAGAATTTATGAATACAGTAAGTCATCTTTTATTTTACTCTCTTTATTTTCGAAAAAATGAAATTGAAAAATATTTTTACATCGTCATAGTTGATTGATTTACTAGACGGTTAAATTAATGTTTTTATGATTTTTTTAGTTCAGCAACGTTGTCTTTTTGCTATTACCACCAGTTTTGATGCATTTATTTAAAGATTATGGGAGATTTGTTAATCCAGCAATCCATATTATCTGGTTTTTACTGATGGTCGTCGGACTAAGCAGTGCTTATTTCCACGCCACACTCTCTTTAATAGGTAACTCTCATGATTGGAATTCATTTTTTTCTTTAATACGTGGCGCAATTGAATTATTAATTTTATTTTTCGTTTCAGGCCAACTTTTAGATGAACTGGCAATACTCTGGGTCTACATGGTCGGTCTGTGTATGTTCTTTCCACGAAGATATTTTTTGAATATCTTTAGAAATGATAGAAAAATATTTTCTGCATTTGTTATTCTCCTGACTCTCGTCATCACCGCATTATCTGTGGTGCATCCGGCAATTAATGCATTTGCACTCATGTGTCTTGGAATACCTGCATTTGCATTTATGTTTGTCGAACTTAAAAGGTAATTAATTTTCTTACTGTGCATTTTGTGTATGAAGGAGGCTGGGGATAAATGGACATTAGTGAATTGGAATTATTCATATAATGCTCGGAGATGAACTCATTTCCCATCGATTCACGTACTTCAAATTTTTTTTAAATCGATTTTTTAATTATTTATAGGTCATTTTCTGAAAATCAGTTTTTGATCTATATCTACCTGAAAAATCGATAATTTCTTCTTTACAACCATATAAATCGATGACAAATGATTCTCACCTTTTAGCTGGTTTTTGCGCTGCGACCAATAAAACCGGAGATATTCCCGAAAAAGTGATTTTTTTTATTTTGAAAGGGGAACTCCTTCAAATCTTGACCAGAAAACTCGAATTTGGTAAAAAATGAAAAAAAAATTTTTTTTACACATTTTCCACCTAAAATTCCCTCAGCTTTCCAATGGAATCATCAAAATGAACCTATCTTCAATATTTCTCTCGATTTCTCGCGATTTTCATAATATGAAACATCGAAACTAAGATGTGTCCATTTTACCCCACCTCCCCCTATATTTTACATCGGATACTTCCTCCCCTTTTCAGATGAATCATTTTATAAATTCTGTCACAGACTGTTTAATTGGAATGCCCAATTTCCCCTGATTTTCCCTGATGATATACCTATACATTATTCTATTTGTCCAGGACAAAATCTATGAGGGTGTTTCGACTGGGTCTTCGTTGTGGTGCTGTTTGGATTTTAGCTGTGACTTGTTGGCTCAATGATCGATTATTCTGTGATACCTGGTTGAATTTGGATTTTCCATATTTACATGCATTTTGGCATCTATTTATCTTTATTGCTAGTTACACGGCTACTGTACTTTTTGCATATTTCTCAGTGGAAGAAGAGAGACCGGAACAATCACCGGTGCTCAAATATTGGCCAAGGGATGACTTTGAACTTGGAATACCGTATGTAACAATCAAAAGTTACATACGAATCAATAACAATACGAATATTTAGATGAAGAAAAATGCAATGGTAACTTGATTCTGATTCTTAAGGAATTTTCCATAATTTAATTAGTTTATGTTAAGTCGAATTGAAATTTTATTGATTGCCACGTTAGGAATGTTGCTGAATCCGCAGAAGCAATTTCTCTCATTTTAATTTTTAAATCTGCATCTGTGATATTTTATTATTCTTCGAAATTATGATAAATCACTGTAATAGTATCAGAGAGCCTACAATTTTTTTTATCTCCTGACAGCGTCACTTTCCTGATGTGACAAACGAATTAAACAATCGAATATTCTGGCATTATTTTACTTTAGAAATAATTTCATCTTTTTTTCGTTCACGATACTAGATTAATTATTTGGATAAATTCACCGCTGATGATGTTACAGCATTGTATCAATCAATTATTGTGCTAAAATTGATGAACGTCAAGTCTGTCTAAATGTGATACTAATGGAATTTACAGAGAAATGTAAAAAGTTCGATCAGAGATAAATGAGAAAAGTATTTATAGAACATGACAATTAAAAAATATGTATATCAATATTGATACATAATAGCGATTTTAATGTCCACAATTGTTATGCAAATAAAGCAAAATTATAAGAAATTAAAGGAATTTTTTGAGTCAATTCTTGTTGTATAATTTTAAATGTTGATTTGTTTATCCCATTTATTTATTACTTAAAGAATCAAGAATTAACATGTGATGCCATCTGACAGTGAACCGTGAGATTCATAATCAGCGGACGTAAATAACTTTACTCGAATGAATAGAAAATATTTCAAATTGTCACTCCAAGTCACACAATCTTAACATAATAACAAATACTTATTACATGAAGAATATTCATTAATAAAAAATAGATTCACACTAGTTATTTAATTTTTATCTAATATAAAATGTCTCTGGATCAAACGGTTTGTGAAGGTAAAGACAACATAACCAAAAAGTTAATTTCTCTTAAAGAAAAAAATCTTGAAAGATTTGTCAAATTCAAATTTCCTTTTTTCTTATTGAAGACAAAATTATAAAAAATTCCGGTGTCATCCACGAGTTAAATGAATTATTTCAGATCTCAAGGCATTTGAAAGGAGGCTCACTGAGGTTATAGCCAGTTTACAGCCTTCAACATTAAGGTGGAGAAGTATGTTAGAAAAAAAAGCTTTGATTATTACTTTCAACCTATTTATTACCATCAATTAATCGTAAAAGAAGATTTTATAATGTGACAATATTATCATTTAACAGTTCTACTAGGATTCATCTCAGTGTGTACAGCAGTGGGTGCTTGGCATTGGCTCACTGATCCTAACACTTCAGCAGTTTCCTTCACACAGAGTCTTTACAATCATCCAATTTTTGCATTAGCCAGTATTTTTTTAGGTAAACAATATATTACGCCATTTTGCATAGTTATGACTGGAAAATTCTCATGAATGCAATGAATCATACAATTTTCTTCTGCAATTAAAAGACTAATATATTATTTTACAGTTGTATTGTTCTTACTGGGCGTTCATAGAAGAGTCATAGCTCCTAGTATCATAACACAAAGAGCGAGAAGTGTTTTGGGTGACTTCAATATGAGCTGTGATGATACAGGAAAATTAATCTTGAAACCAACCAGGCCACCGCACCCTCATGAAACTTGAGATTATCCGTAAAATAGGAATATTATTAATTCATTAAATGGAATAATCCTACTATTTCACACTGGTAGGTTGTATTATTTCATAATTATAAATAAATGAGAATTGTCAAATAAAATTTGAACGCACAGAGATATGGGATCACTGGTGCAGACCCTGGGAGAATCATTAAGAATAAAGATATGAAAATTAATTATAAAAAAATCGAAGCTGTGTCTTCCTCGAAAAAATTGTGAGAATCATAATTTGGACGTTATAAGTGAGATTATAAGATTTTTTCAACCTTGTAAGACGTTGAGTTACCGAAATGGTTCACTTGATTCGAGGAAAATCTCGGACAATGAGTAATTTATTCAATTTATCAACATGTATTTATGAGAAACAGAATTTTCGAATGAATAAAAACCAATTATTTGTTCGTTGAAAATATTTATTCATAATTCCATTTCTGCACAATCATACTACCAAGCAATAATAACCGGTCCTCTTTTCTTTACATCATTTCACATTCTTAAATAATCATAAAGGAATAATGAATAACAATCCTTCGTGCCAATTAGAAGCATTTTTCATTTCTTCTATCATTCAATCAAATTAATATCTATTCATGTAGTAGAACTCAGGGAGAGTTCATTCAGTCCTAAAAAGAAATGAAATTCTTCAATTGAAATATTATGTACAGAATATTATTGATCATACCATCAGTTTGGTAATTATTAAACAAATTTCAATATTGAAGTAAAAATGAAAATGTGTTCATGAACCTAAGAGCATAATTTTTCTTTCTATTTTAGAACCCAACGGAGTGTGTGTGTATGTGTATATATATGTGATTCTATCGGATTTAACACAAAACTTGTGTTTGTAAGATTAAACGATTGATATTCAATTAATTTAACGTATAAATTCACGTAAATTTGAATGGAGAAAAAGAAATTCCTATCCATTTAGAAATATTCATCAACGCTTTAAAAATACAATATTTGTTCAGTGTCTGGGCTGCAGAAACCCATCGCGGATGCCTCAATCAACCATCTCTGCGAAAGTTAATAACTAATGTGATAAAAGGAAGCTTTATTCTCATTTCAATTGAACGCTAATACTCGATTCTGTGTTAACGTTCATATTTCGAAACATCACAGCGCTCTGAGGAAGTTCTTTCTCATTTTTCTTTTTTTTCGTTTGAGAACGTGAATGATTTTTGTATTCGAAGCACTGGAGGCATCTGAATGCCTCTTAAAATCCATACACTTTACATTTATTTATTATACCCATTGGATGATGGCATTTACACTTCTACTAGTTTCTCGATTATCCAGCTCCGAAACTAGTGAAGAGAGAAAAGATCACCGGCTGATGGAAGTGGTGCTAAACCACCCGTTACATCTGGCAATTGTGTTAAATCTGGTAGATTCGAGATGTGAGATTTGACTTCAGCTCTTACTGTACAAACTTTTTTCAATTTTTCTTTATAATCCTAGGGAAGAGATAAAAATAAATACAATTACTCTCATATTCATTGAAAGAAACGGCAACATTCTAATCTACCTCTAGTGTTGTCTGAGCCTGCTGAAGCAGTTGCTTTTGCGCCAATGTATAATCTCTTAGCATTGTTAACAATCTACGTCGATCCTCCATTTCTGCCTGTAGTCTTCCATTATAATCAGCGAGAAGAGCTGCCGCTTCATTAACAGCAATACTCAGTTGATCAGCAGCAGCACGATCAGCTAAATTAGCTAATAATGATACCTCTGATACTTCTGGTGGTAATGAAGCTATGCGTTCTCTCACACCAGCGTCTGATGACGCGGTATTTTCTAAATCCTGTAATAATAATTAATGGTTCACTTACTACTTCAATATGGTGTACTCAATAATTACTTTCATGTAGATAAATAATTTTAAAATCAATTTAATAACTCGAGCTTTCCAAGTTAGTGCAGCAAGTGAGGGGAATTGTTTTTTCTTTTCTGAATCAAAACACGATGTGAAATCAATACAAATGTGTGGTTTCAAGAATTTAAAAAATAATGCAATAAATATTCTCTTGTTATTTTGCTTCGTGGATTGAAAATTATTATT
>JABSMS010021986.1:0-11024 GCA_018902275.1 Aleiodes sp. PSUC_FEM 10030003
AAATAATTTTTTTTATAAGAAATTGGAACCTTTCTTATAAGAATGGTTCCAATCTTTTATAGAAATTTTTTTTATATAGAAATTCTCATAAGTGCATTCAATAAAATGATGAAAATTTCATTTTAATAGCTGCTTTCCCTCGGGTTCTAATTACCATATGGAGATGGAACTGGTCTATTTTTACGCGAGAAAGTATCTTCTGTCAGATAATGGAACGAAAACTATATGTGTTCTCAGAAAAAAATGGAGAAAAATTTCATTTTGTGATTTTTCTTATAAAAGTGATCTTTCTAATGATAAATGAGAACTGTGTGAGTTAAAAATTCAAAATTTTGAGGACTTTTGGCTATCATTGCGACAATTTTTTCAGCATAATCTCATTAACATTTTCCATGTATCTTGTTGGTTATGAACATTCGAAGAAAACACATTTTTATAAATATCTCCAAAACTACTCGACCAATTTTGCGAAATTTCAATACGAAACATTGTGTTCATAAAACATATAAACTCACGGAATTTCAAGTTTCCAGCTCAAAAATTGATTAAGTTATCGTGCCATTAAGCTTCACGAAAAAAAACACTAAAAAGGGAGATAATAATCGAACGAAAAATCGGAGCGAAATTTACCACTCGAGTAAACTGTGTTCCATTGATATAAATATTTTCACGCAGCCTGGATACCATTGGTTAATTTTTTTCTGAGATATTTCGAAAAAACGATATTTCGAAAATCGGCTCTTTCTCAAGAACTATCGGGCCGATTTCGTCCAGGTTTCGGTGAGAACATTTTGAACGCAACGTGAAAATAGTGTCAAATTTTCAGACTGCTGAGTATAACAGATCCGGAGATATCCGTCGATGTGCGTCAGCACAGATTAACATACACTCATACACACACATTCGTACACTTCCTAAAAATGTGTTTTCTCGAAGTTTTGGATTATTATTAGTTATAATATGATGAAAAATCTCATCGAAAAATGTGCCGTTTCCATAGCTCCCATTCGGAAGCAAAAACAATGAAATTCAACTATATACAAAAAAAAATTGCCGAATCCCTTTGAATTTATCTCTTTTTCCAAGTACTATAGAAAGAAAATAGTGTATCGTAAGTGACCTTGACTCCCTCGGACCCCTCCCCAGTTTTCCGAGGCTTTTGTATTTCTGCCATTTCCTTCCCTCACAAGAATCAACGATGGTGCTAACGCTTTCGTTGTCGAACCGCAATTGTCACGGCGTTTTGCGTCTCTCTTTTCTCCCTCTTCCTCAATCTGGCACTCCACAATTCCCTGGGATGAAAGCCAGGGATTTCGCTTGAAGAGTCTCGGGGTCCTCCAATTTGATCGTTGTGATAGTTGGTGGACAGAATAGAGTGGATGGAGTAGGAAGGTAGAGACTACATAGAAAGTCCAGCCAGGATACAATGGGTGTCCAGAAGCAAAATACCGAGATACACGTGTGCAGATATTGCACGTTTTCCGAGGTTGGAAAAGCATTTGAAACTGTGAAAATGCATGAAAATAAATTGTGAATAAAAAAAAAGAGCGAAATAAAAGAGAGGAGGGAAAAAAATGAAACTCCTTAAATGGTCTTTTTCCCAACTTTTGTATCAAGTGCGAGTTAAAATTCTGAAGAAGAGATAATAGTGAAAAGACAAGAAAAAAAATAAAACAAATAGACTTGGTAAAAGTAATCAACAGTTTTACTGCGATGTTAGATCAGATAAAAGTTTTTTTTCTTTCAAAAGCTTTATATATTTTTCTCAATCTCTAACAATACCTGACCTCAATTTGCTAAGTGGATAAATAGAAACTGGACTGTGGCGGGTATCGTACTAGAACAACTAGGACGAGTATTTCCCTGACCTACCAAAAAAACCACCTTGAATTTACTGACTGAGAGGATTGTCTAAGATATCATGGAACCTTAGCATAACCACACGTTCCCAACGTTGTTGTACTTCACTCGAGGATGCACCAGTAACTCGTTTCTATCGTTTGTCTTCTACTCTTGTTTCTTGATTGCTCCGGAAGGAATCCCGAAAAGGAGAGAAATATTAGAGATCAGTTGACCAGGAGTTTTCGAAAAAGATCAAATAAATAATTTCTCCACGATGAAAAGAATTTTTATTTGCTCTGCCTGAAAAGTAGCCTCATTAAACTTTGATGAATCATTGAACTGCGGATCTATTTATATTTAGTCATTTTTGCGCTCAAAGTTGTACATGGGAAGATTAGAATTATCCATTTTACAATGGAAATCAAGGAAGGAACACTACCCGGCACAGTGATTCTGTAGCATATTCGTAACAAGTAATAAATTCATGTGAAGCTGATAAAGAATTATACTTAGGGTGGGAGATTTACATCTCAGGATCTAACGGTTATAGAGGAGTGTAGGGCGAAATGGGCCCCGGGGGTAAAATCGACCCTCAATTTTTTTTAAAGCCAGTTTTCCTCTTACGGATTGAAGATTTAATGAACATACCCCGGGGAAAAAAAGTTTGATATAATTGGATCTAATTATATCCAATTAGATATAATTATATATGGTTAGATACAAATAGATCAGTAGTCATATTTCTTTAGATATGGCATCATATCTGTTTAGATATAAGTAGATATGCTAGTAGATCTGATTTGATGAGCAGATTAGATACGATCGGAGAACTCCACGATGGAACGGCCCAGACCTGTTTTAGATATGCTTATATATTTTAGATCTTGACAGGTCTGTGATGAGACAGTTAAGCAAAACTACCGAAGGTTTTTTTTCGCAAGTTCTATCATTTACATTATCATGCTAAATCAAAACAATATTGATTCTCTTTCCTCAACCTCTTACCGAAATGTTATATTCAAATCAAGTTTTACAAAAATGAAATTTAGGGGAAAAATAGTATTTGCACAATGTTTTGGTCGATCAAAAAATTATCATTCAAAGAAATATCTATTTTTCGGCGCAAATGAAATTTTCAGACCAATCCATTCTATTTAATCATCTTTTTCCGAATCTATTGGTGAAGTAGTGAATGACATATAATCCATATAATTCACTAATTCTTCTTGGAGATTGCTTTCAATGTGAGGAAATAAGTTTTTAATGATGAATATCGATTTTTGGATGTTTTTTTTCCGCTCACTGCTTTCGTTAATATAGTGATTATTCATAATTTCGGGAACGGGGCGGGGGAAGGGCAATGCCGTACGAACGTTCGAACGTGAGGAAAACCTCATTGACGTGAGAGGATTAATTCTGTCGACATACGGGACAAGGTATGCTCTTTTCTTCTGTGCTTAAATAGATATTCTAATACTAAACGTATTATTTTTTGATACAACGTATTGGCGTCGTACCTGCAACGCAGTCGTAACGTACAGGCATAAGGGAGCCACCCGTTGGGAAATCATACTTTTATCATTTCCATCTTGGTTCAAAGAAAATATGGAAAACAGATCAGTCTATATAGCAGTGAGTGAGCCAGTGGATGAACAAGTACCATAGAAAGAACGAAGCTTGTTTTGGAATGAAATAATTATTTCCAGTATCATTTTTTGGGATTCTGTGTTGGGATTCATCAGTGACATTCTTTTTTCAATCCTTAACAGCTCTATTTTAATTGCTTCCCATAAAAGAATTTTGAATCCCATTTTGTTTGTAATTTTCAATTGAATTATCAAACTTTTAAGAATTTATAAATCACACAATATGATTCTCATCTTTAGTGCACGGACCATTAACGCTATACACCTAATTCACTTCGGAAACTAATACAGAATCCTCTGGAATTCTCACCATTATAATACCTCTGCACTACCCATTCAACCGCATTTCCCAGCCTGAATGTAAAACTGACATGAATTAACAATTTTCGATATTGACAGTTTCCTAGTAACTTACCGCCGGATCCTGCAGCGGAACACTCCAGTTCTAATTATTTGAATATCATGAAAAATTGTCGTTTCGAATAAGATCAAACTAAACAATTCATGTTAAAAAAATTGAAGCTCATTAGAAGAAAGGTATCTTAATATCTCGAAGTTTTCTTTTTGGCACAAGAATAGTTTTAATTAATTGTTAATTTCTCACACTGCTTTACAGAAAAATTATTACAATTTATTTACATGTCCATTGATATTGGTTTCATTGATGGAAAATGGCATTTTTCAATTTTTTTTTGTCAATTGACGATTCTCCATTTAGATTGATATACATTATCATTATTCGCGGACATAGCATAATTATTAGATGGAGGAAATGAATCCATTTTTATTACATTCCTCGTACTTCGCCATCAGATTTCACATGCCACTTGCTTTAAAGATGAATCAAAGGGCTTGATAGGAATATTGGAAGCAATTACGAGTGACTTTTGGTATTTGCATGAATATGTATACATCAGGAATATTTACATTAGATGAAGGCTCTCACATGTAGTATTCCTGTGATCTAAAACAGAGAATACTTTTTTCCATTTCTGAAAATTTACCACCAGGGTACTGAGATTGCATCACTCCTGAAACACGATGTTTATTGATGTATGATTCATGCCTTTTCTCCATATATTTTTTATATATCACAGAACGTATAGAAATTCGAATTATTAGTATACTGCTAATATAATCAAAAATACATGAAACATATATGATGCAATACGTATGTATCCTATAGTAAAAAAAATATAAATTATATTTGATGTGAGATTCTGATTCAAATTCTCAATATTGCCAAAAGGTATATCAAGTATTATATAATTCTTATATAAATCATGTACTGCAATATATGCATAGAAAATTCATAATTCTCAATATATTTTCAAAAAACTTGTTTATACACCAATCATAGTAGAATGTTAGATTTTAATCGCAACTTTCAATTTATCAAATAATATACGAATGATATATGAATGGAAAAATGTACAATTATCACATTTTGATCATATATAGGAGAGAGCGGGGCGTTACGGGGTACCTAAGGGAAGAAGAGGGTTTTAGGACACTCGCAGTTTGAGTATATCTCAGTTTTTATCCGTCATTTTAGTTTTTAGATCAGTCAAACCGCGTCGATGGAGGTAGGGACAAGTCGGGCGGAATGGGGTACTTACAAAAAAATTAAAATTTTATAAAAGGTGTAGATTTCCTTTTTTTTCAATGGTTGACCGTTCCACAAACTCTTCTAAACTCTTTCATGGACATAATCTGCTCTCATCGTAGTGTGGGGCAAAATGGAATACCCCGAGAAAATTGAAATTCCATAAGATTTTTAGGTTTCATTGTTTTTTTAATAATTGATTTTCTTTGAAGTTTTTTAACCTTTTTTACGAAAATAATCCGTTCTTATTATGACTTGGGGTGAAATGGGCTACCGCAAATAAATTCTAATTTCATAAAAAATTATTAATTTTTTTTAAATAATTCATTTCCTCAGGGAGTGTTTCAAACATTTTGCGGAATTGATCCGTTCCTATAGAAATTTGGTGGCAAAATGGGGTACATTAAAAAAATTGAAACTTGATAAAGTTAATTTTTTTTTCTTCAATTGAAATTCCCATGAAAGGCTAAAAACATTGACGAACGTTGGAAAAGCAAAATGATGTGCCCTATTTTACCCCAAGTCTCTCTTATGCAGCGAGAAATGAAGATCTGAACCACCATCATCAGCAAAAATTCATGATTTTCGATGCTAATAAACCTTGATTAAAATGATGAAAAAGTAAAAATTTAACGATTTTCAAGGTACCCATTTCGCCCAGTCCTCCTACGTCATATGAAAACGAAAAGTTGAAGAAATATTATTGAATGAAACTGATCAATTTGATGCTCATGAACTTCCCCTGCAAATGAAAAATTAGCGTATCCCACTTTGCCCCTGTATAGTAAAAAATAGAGAGTTGAATAACGATTAGTGAATAAAATCGCTAATTTTTGATGTTGAGAAACTTTTATTGAACAAAAAAATTAACAATTTCTCAGGTACCCCATTTTGCCCCGGCTTCTACTTCACGAAAGAACGGAAAGTTGAAGAACTATTATTGAATAGAATTGATCCCTAATGCGAATGAACTTTCACGCTTATTAAAGAAAATCGATAATTTTCGAGGTTGAGAAACTTTCATTGAAAAAAAATTGACAATTTTTATGGGTACCCCATAACGCCCCGGTCTTCCCTAAGTCATGTATGAAGAATATATCAAATATAGGGCATATATTCCTTGCCCTTTGTTTCATGTATGACTAATATAGGGGAGACCGGGTCGCTGTGGAGCATCTCAAAAATTGACAATTTTTTTTTTCAGAGAGTTTCTCAACATCAAAAATCACTGATGTTATTCAATAACCGCGATTCAATCCACTATTTTTCATTATATAGGGGCAAAATGGGGTATCCTGATTTTTTTTTGGCTCTGTAAGTTCATTGGCGCCAAAATTGATCAATTTCATTCAATAATGATTCTTCAAATTTTAATTGTTTTTTGTAATATAGGAGGACTGGGGCAGAATGGGATGCCCAGGGAAAATGGGGTACCTTAAAAATTGACATTCTTCTTTAGAGAAAGTTTCTCAGCATAAAAAATTAGCGATTTTAATCGATGATCGTGATTCACTCTCTATTTTTCACTATATAGAGGTAAAATGAGGTACCCTATTTTTTTCGCAGTGAAAGTTCATTGGCATCATAATGGAGCAATTTTATTCAACATCGGATTTTCAAACTGTTTTTCCGTGACGTAGGGCATGTGGGGCGAAATGGGGTACCATAAAAATCGTTGAATTTTTATGCTCTTCTTTTTTAAATTAAAGCTTATCAACATCAAAAATTCTGAAGTTTCTTCGAGAATCGTGGTTCAGATCTTCAGTTTTCGCTATATGGGAGAAACTGGAGATAAAGTGAAGAACATCGATTTTTTATTTTTTTTCAGCGAACATTTATCAATATTGGAAATGGTCCTTTTTTCCGATAATAGTTCTTCAACTTTTTATTCTTTTGTGAGAGATTGGGGTAGAGTGGGGTATCCTTTGGGCTACATTTCGCCCCGAATTCCTATAACAACATACCCTGAGACAATCAATTTGAAACACACCCTCAGACAATCAATTATGAAAAAAAAATAATGATCATAATTTTTCATAAAATTCGATTTTTTGTCGAGCGACCCTATTTTGCCCCGAAATTTACAATGAAAAAGTATTATTTCCGTGGAAAAGTTTGAAACACTTCTCAGGAGATCAGATATTTACAAAAAAATGAGATGGAATTTTTTTTTGGAATTTTGATTTTCTTTCGCTACCCCATTGTGCCCCACCCTACAATGAGAACACATTATGCCGATGAAAATTAGTGAAACAGTTCACGGGACGGTCAATCATCAAAAACGAAATGAAATTTACACTTTTCATTAAATTTTAATTTTTTTATAGGTACCCCATTTTGCCACACTGGACCCTAGCTTCACCGATGCGGCTCGATTGATTTGCAAAATGGAAAGATGCTTCAGCAGGATTACCCTCTTCCTTCCGATAACACATATTTAATAAAATTATTGGAGACGTCGGAAGGATCGAAAATAACGAGCGCAGCATTGCTGGGGCTCGTATCAATCCCAATATCATTTTTGCACCACCAAAATTCACCATTGTCATCGAATCGTAATCCATCTGCCATCGATTAAGTGAACAATTTCATTGAGTAATCGCATGCCGATTGAGCCTTCCGTTGGGGCAGGGCTTTAAAACGTTTTTCTGTATCAGGAAATGTCAGCGGTTTTTATTCAAATTCTTTTTGATTGTTCTTTCTAAGTGATCACTTCGGAGATATCTGATATTAATAAAAAAGAAGCTGTTCATTGTCATTGGGAATAGAAATAATTTTTTTCGTCGACAAAAACTGTTTTATTGTTTTCTCCGTAATTCGATTGATAGGAGTAAAATAATAATTTCAGAACTAACGAAAATTAGGAAATAAAACAGAACTCAACACAAACGACTCTGCGAAATATTATCTATTATTGATTGAAAACGGCAAATGCCCTTGGAAATGCTGTCTTTCAACCCTTTGAGTCATCCATGTCCTTCGATGTTCAGAGATATCTCGAGATCTCAGGATAAAATGATTCAAAGAGGTAATCATTCTTCAACTCACATCGCTGTGATTGCGATACTTCAGCTCTCAAAAAATTCACAATTTTCGTTCACAAAACGTAGATGAAGATAAGAGTCGATGGTATATTTTTGGTGCTATTATCTCACAAATGAAACATCTGCTACCAATTTTCTATTCACGCGGATCGAGATAGACATGGAATTAAACCTCTGATTTTTTAATTCCCGTATTATTGAAAAAATGGTTTATGTTCGATAATCAACGATTTGTAGTTAATTTTCGAATTTTTCTTTATAAATACTCACTGCTCAGAGGTACAACGTTGGCATGCCAATTCATAAATCGATGTTCGTCTTTAGATGATGAGACATTTCCCTACGTGAATAATAAACAACGTAAATAAAAACATTTGAATTACCCTCGTGAACATTTTTTACATTGAAGAATAGATTTTTTTTTTGTTAACTAACAAATCATTTCAAATTAGTGCATTGAATATCAAAAATATATTGGAGAGATATCAAAAAATATAGTGGTATAAGGTGTTTTAAAGGCATGAAACCGTCAGTGCTGTTCTTGAAAAGCAAATTCACATTAATTATGTATGAGTTAAATTGGATGGTAAATGGTGTAAAACTGATATATTCAGTCGAAATGGTTTATAATTTATTGATTCTTCGTAATCGAAAAATTGAAATCAAGTAAATAATTATTTTTGATTCAAAAAAATTGGTGAACACTGTTACGTCCTGAGAAATTGATAATTAAATTAATCCGCCAACAAATATTAACAAAAAAAAGGACCATTGTATACGGTATTTATCGCGCTTGGAAACAATGTCTTCCATTTTCTCGCAGAATCGATATACATATGCACTGGATGAAATCACCGCGATGAGTGGAAATGTATTGTCTTGGAGAAATTATACAATTTGGATAGGCCTCCGTGCCTTTCGACACTCATTAGCTTCTCCTATTCTATAGGAGAGAAACTATGCAGCGAAGGGAAAGAAATGTATCAGAGAAAGAAAGACTATATTATATAAATTTCTTTTATCTAGTGGGATGCGCGTTTCAGTGGACAAGTGTTTCAAACAATAGTCTTGAAGTTGGCCGCTACAAAGGCTAGTCGCCGAGCGGTTTTTTCTATTTCTAAGAAATTTGCCTATGGATATTCTAGCGGACGCACATCGGAAAACAGTACTTTTCTGCGACATCCCGATTGTCGCTTCCCTAGCAACAAGAGCATATAAAAAGGCGTGACCCTGCCCTAGCGCTCACTCTCCTATATGACTTCGAATACTCATTATCAATAGTAATTTTTCAATCGTGATTACAAACTAATAATTTTTATCTGTGAATTCGAAATAATAATTCTCAACTACAACTCCGATAATTAATTTTCAACGTGATCAGAAGACGAAAGAGGAAGAATCAATATCCGTTTATCCAGATTTGTAAGTTATTCTATTTGATAATTGAGTAATTCGAATAGAAATCATTTTCAACTAACCATTGGACAAAATTGAAAATAAAGTAAAATCAGAAAGAAGAAAATTCGAGAAGTGATAAAATGACACAATGAAAATCAATATTTCATTCATACATTCCGAAGAAGAAGAACAATGGATTGCAAGTGAGAATTGAAAATCGATAATTAAGAAAGAAACTGTTACAATTAGAGAAGAACACTTTGATGATTATTAAATTCAATTGACAATATTGTAATTTAACTAAAAGATGTTTAAAAGAATGAATTGGCAAACAACATTAATTCTACTGAATCTTTCATTAAATATTTCGGTTTATCTATTCCTTTCCCCTTAAAACACAAGAGCTGTACAAGATAAGGCAACAGTCAGTGACATTGGACAAGGGATTTTCCGACTTAGGTCTCGGTCCCAGGTGTAAAGGGCGCTTCGCCTTGACCTGAAAGAGACACCACAATGTTACCTGCTATCTAGGAGTAGTCATTGTCCTCTGGACGTAACAACTCATGATAGAAGTTAAATAATTATTTTTCCTTCCTTTTCATTGCAAAAAAATTATCCTCTCAAATCGTGTTTTTTTTTAAATTTTTAAAAAACGTCCGAGCATCTGATGAACTGAGGAAATGATGATGGAATGATGGAAGACGATTTTTCTATAAGATTTTGGTCGAAATTTTCATACGTGCATTGATTAACATATTTAAATATTCCGTTGTGGTATTGCTTTAATACCCAGCTAGAAATTGAATCAGGGTGAGCTTGGCGTCCTATAAGAGCTGGATCAGGTTGAGCCAAGGACAACTTCATCAGGCTTCCTTGACCCTGGCAGGATCCGATAGCGATCACCGCAGCCCACTCTAGATGACAATGAATTTTTATATGGTCATCCTGATCCGGTAATTATCAAGATCTGATCAGGACAACCTGATTGAGAATTATCACAATAATTCTAAGTCCAATGAGGCTGCTCTGATTCAATAATTGTGGAGGCCGGTATACTGACGGCACGGTATGAAGAAGTGGAAATAGCCATTCTTAAACTAATAATATTCTCCATGTAGCCTTAATATTCACCTGATCAGAAAAACTTGATTGAAAATTACCACGAAAATTCTAAGCGCAATCAGGCTGCCCTCATCTGAACATTGTCAGAAGGCATCGTGAAGTTCTCAAAAAACTCTAATATTTGACCATGTCTATAGATTCCTTATCCCTATTCCTATCCCTGTTTCTTATTGATTTAGCCATCATTAGAAACGATCAATTATTCTCACAAGTTCTCAAAGCTTTTCATATTCCTTAATTTAATTTTTTTTTTACTTCATTTTACTTGAACACGCATAAAAATTTCCATGACAATTGCCATGGCATTTCCATGGCGACTGCCATGGCAACTGTCATGGGAATTGCCATAACATTGTCATGGCATTG